>OZ022264.1:46145135-46170135 GCA_963978885.1 Nemotelus pantherinus
CTGTCAGAGTCTACATATTTCAAAGAAGCATGCAATTAGGGTGACATGGTATTAGATTTAATATTAAAGATATTTAAGAACATTGACTTTAATCTTCACGACACTCGTTTCGTCATCTATGAAATTTTTCTCGTATTTTACCGATGCATTTTACGTAATCGGCGGCAGGAAAGCAGCATACAAATGGCGTCAACTCTCATAAACATAACTGTTTAGGGTCGCTTTAGATTGTTCGTTTTCCAAAAATGAAGAAATCCACATAACTACACTGAAAAAACACATGGCGCCAGGCGCCATAAATTATAGACTTCTGGTGCCATGTACATAGTCGATTTAGGGATAGTGATAAAATATAGCGCCACACGCCATAATACATGGCGAAAAGTACATAGGAGCAGACGCTATGCTTATAGCTCTCCACGCCATACACTATAGTCCTCCACGCCATGTACTATAGTCCTCCACGCCATGTATATGGCTTTGAGGACTATATTACATGGCGTGGAGGACTATAGTACATGGTGTGGAGGACTATAGTACATGGCGTTGAGGATTATAGTATATGGCGTGGAGGACTATAGTATATGGCGTGGAGGACTATAGTATATGGCGTGGAGCGCTATAAGCATAGCATCTGCTCCTATGTACTATGGCGTGTGGCGCTATATGTTTTTTTAGTGCACCAAATATAAATTCCACCAAATATAAATTCCACCAAATATAAATTCCACCAAATATCAATTCCACCAAATATAAATTTTACCAAACATAAATTCGATAAATTCGAGTCAACATACTCACTATTGAATGTTCCTGCTCCAGTATGAAAATTCACCGGTCGAAGTATCGAAAATATCGCAGCCAGTACTTCAGTTCAAAATGAGTCAATTATGTAGTCCCAAGTTCTAATGTCACTTGCTGACATTTATACCTTCCCTCACACAGCATGACTGCGAGTTATAATTGGAGTGCCATGAGCCATATTACATGGCTCATGGCACTATGTAATATAGCGTGTGGAGCCATAATTTCTGTAGCGTGTGGAGCCATACTGCATAGTTCAGAGCACTATGTACATAGCGTGTGGAACCATAAATGCTGCGCCATGTTACATAGGACCACGCGCTATGTAGATTCTGACATTATGGCGCTGGGAGCCATATTGCATAGCTCAGAGTACTATGTACATAGCGTATGGCGACATAAATAATGCGCTATGTTACATGGCTCTAGGCGCCATGTAGATTTTTTTCAGTGTAGCTTGTAAAAATTAACTTATTCATCCAAGCCCCCGTTTGATTCTATAATCTACCGCCAAATTTTCCGCTCGACTTTCTTTAAATGATCTTGGCTTTTTAGGTTTGCCAATTACGAGAAGTCTGATTATATGACCTCCTGAAGCATTTGCACAACACATAACTGTTATACGCTACCTTTTTTAATTTGTGCTCTCGGCCTTGAGTTTCGATGATTGTGGAAGCGTTTTCAAATAAACACCGCTTTCATCAGCATTGTGAATTTGCTCCATGCAAAAATTCTCATTTGCAAAAATATTTAAAAAAAATTATCTAAGGCTTTCTTCACTATCAATCTGCAACTCATGAGTTTCATGCCTTTGTTCGTTTCAGCATCAGCCTTTAATCGTGAAGCTAAATTTTGACAAATCTCCATTACCTGGTCATTCTTTCGAGCGAAAATTTTGATAATGAGAAAAAGCGGAGACACTGCAAATTTCTGACAGATAAAATGTCAAGAATTTCAATATTCGATCGATTTTGTTATTGAAAAGACATTTGCACACTTTAATTTTCAAATTCAAACACAAAATGACACTTTTTAGGTCGAAAGAATGAACTGCACATACTAAATTGGCGTGAAATGATTGGAGACATGTGTCAATGCTATCTGCATTTTCAAAGCGAAAGCAACTTCCAAGCAATTTTTCACGCTAAGAAGTGAGTACAACTCTTGCTTATACTCAAGCTAAATTTTCGCCGAAACAAATTTCACGTGGAATTTTGTATGAAAATTAAAGGCAGTACTAAGCTTAATGTGCTGCCAGGTAGAAAGTTTTGAAGAATAATTTTCTAATATATTGCCATTTGACAGTAACGATGCACGGATAGTCCGCAAGGCAATTAATCCGCACACGGTTAATGTACAAACGTCCCTACATAAGTTTTTTTTTCTGACAGCATAATTTTGTATAGTTAACACCGAAAGTGAAATACATTGAAGAAGTTAAGTTAGCTACAAGTAAGTTTGATTTTCACACCTTAAATATAGATGAGACTCCAATACTGTTTTTAATAATTAATGCTGTAAATATTTTAATAATAATATTTAACGAGGACACGCTGCACTTGAATTTGGCAAACACGTTTCTCTTGATTCATCGTTTTCGAGACCGTGAATCGCCAAATGTTCATCGGCCAAAAACATAATATAAGTAGCCAAACATACCACTACTTTGCACACGCTCTCTGCATGTTTCAAATGAACTTGTCAATCAAAGAAGAGCAGGAGCTCCAAAAAATGTGACGGATGCAGAGAAGTTGATTTTGCAATTAAAAATCGTGTAGTTTTGATATATAAAAGTAATGGTATCAGCACAGAATATATTTTACCAAATATATGTGAAAACTTATTTTCAAAATAATATTCGTAAATTGTTATATTTTCATTATTAAGTTTAAATTACTAGAAGACTTTTGAAAAAATTAAAAACAAATCATTGCAGTGCTAAGATCTATTAGCAGTCAGTCTCAAATGTCAACCTACAGTATGCAAAACCTATAATCCAAGTTTGGTAGTGTTATGAGCTGAATTCGCCTCGGTAATTTCCCAGTAGTATCTATTAGAATCTATTGAACTGTTGCCTTGCTTTCATTTTTGATAAATTTTGAAAATACCTGGCATGGAAAAAATACTTTTTAAAATAAATCAAACGCTTGCATTATTCAATATATAAACATTATCTCAAAAAACCTGTGTAAAAAAACTACTATGGGAATTGTACGAGTATTTAGTGGAAGGAAACTACTTGAAAGTCAAAGGAAGTACAATTCGAAGCATTGTTTTGAGTTCTTTCGACCACAAACACCAGTACGATACGAACTTTGAACAGTGTTATAAATATCCCCAATTACAAATTATATATGTATGCATTGTAAAAATCTTAAGCTATCATTAATTACCTTCATAGCTATTTTCATTCTAGGAAAACCTTCACATTCATTGAATTACGAATACGAATGCTCTTAATCAGAACACCTATCAAGTTGAACACCGGATGGTGATATAATGAACATTATTTCTTTAGCGCGTGTGAATAGATATTTAAATTATTTTATCTTCTAATATTTTTCTTTTCAATGCACGATACAAAACGAGTTAAAACACCTTTGATTCTATTTAAAATACATAATTTCATTCATTGTGTCTTGAATGAAACGATACGAGCTGTTCGTCTGCAGCCGACTTGGGATAGGGTAAATAAGTGCTCGCTGGTTGCAATTTCCTCTAATTTAGCAACCAAAACACGTATCAAAATTTTTGAAAAATATTTACGAACTGTAGCATTTTGGTAATTTCTCATGAATGCGTCAAGCTGGGCATAATTCTCTTAATTAGTGGATCAAAACTGAATCGCTGGGACAAATTTTGATTGAACGGATTTATAATCTATTGAGGGCATCAGTTATTTTTGATAATTTTACAACTCAAGAGGAAACAAGTGAAAACATGCTATGTAAACCCCTATTAGCAGATATAATATTAAAAGCCACATCTCCCACAGTCTCCTTTAAAATAGTGTGTTTTCCATTGTACTGGTATAACGAAACAAGATGTGAGATACATATGTGGGAATGCCCACATGATGCGGCGTCATGCTGCATCTTTGGCGGGATCGATGAATTACGCTTAGCATGTGTGTAGGTATCACATGTCTTAATATAAATAAATTCAATCTTAAAATACCTGTTTGGATGCTATTTCTGAAAATACGTACTAGCACTTTGGAAACAGTTTTACATTCGAGCGGTGCCGACCCGATTCGAATTCGTGGTCAGCATGGTACTGACCTTCCTAAATCGTTTCGATGTTAGTTCGACAAGCACCCGGCGTGCTTACAAAGTGAAGTCTTTCAAGTGGAGTTTTGAGACTTATCGATGTCTGTCACTCTTTCTCGATGACCACTTACTGTATCATGTTAAATACGCTTAAAAAAAAAATCTTGAAACTCGAAGTTCATGTTCCGAAAACCATTGGGATGAAATGCATTTAAGAAAACTTGTTTGTGTCACGAAAATGTAGCAAAGTTTTTTATGTTCCGTTTGTAAAAAATCAATCTGTGAATCACGTAATCGTATACGTGTCTTAAGTGTGCTGGTAGGTGGTTATTAATTTATTTCATCCAGAAATATATTAAATGATATTCGTATATTACTTGATTACTTGAGTGGACAAAAATTACAACTGGGAGTCAAAATTACTTTTAACCATTTGAATATCGTACACATATGTGAACGCTAATATTCAATTTCAAAAACTCTTACCGTATTTCATATTGAGCATTTTATTGCAGTAATTGTTTGGATAAATTAAGTTTCTGATTTTTTAAAAAGCGATCATTGTTTCCTAGAAAATTATTGTGAAGAGAAAGATAAAAGAAATTTAGCGAAATCATTAAGAAAACATCACTAGGGCCATAATTCGCAGAGAGATATTTTAAGTCGCCTCCACACTGTGGGCCATCATGTGGCCCATTGTGTAGATGGACGATGGCGTGCAGTGGCCGACAGTGACGAAGCATGGAAATGGCAATCGCCTAGAATGGCTTTCGAAGCGGTTTTTGACGCACATCAAAGCGGGTCATCATGCCCAACCGAAAAATCACGACTGGCCCATCTTGTGGCCCAGTGTGTGGAGGCAACTTTGTGATGGTGGCCATCATTGTGGCCATCATTGCGACCATTTCAATGGCCGATGATGGCTCACAGTGAGGAGGCAGCATTATAAGAATAGTATATGTCTGAAGATGATTAGTCACCACAAGGTCAATATCAGTATCCCATGAAAAAGTGACAGCGGAAGCGTTAAAAGTAGAAAACAGATTACACATGCCTTCTAACATTCAATATTCTGGAAATTGCTTGGTTTCTTTGACGGCTAGAAACACTTCGAACTATTAAAAATGAGTAAGAGCCTGATATAGTGAAAAATATTCTACCATAATAATTCCTTCAACGTTCCGAAAAACTGATGCATAGCCTTCCTGCCGAACTCGACACTTTGAATTTCTTCGGCGCTGGTGAAGAGGGTCGCTTCCAGGTCATCGATTGCCATTTGGTTTCTGGATCAAAATGGCGGATCCAAATCTGGTTCATGGTGACGAAACGTGACAAAAATTCTCCTGATCTGCCCGGAGTTTTTTTAGATTTACCCTCGAAATGTCGACCAGATTCACCTTTTGCTCGTTGGTTAACATTCTCAGCAACCAACGCGCAGAGACCTTCTTCATATGTAATTCATTAGCAACTATTCTGTGAACACTGCAATACGAAGTCCCTGTGACCTCAGCTACATGACTGATGGTCACCCTTCAATCTCCCAACACGACATTTTCTACTTTTTTCACGGTGTCTTCAGTGAGGGACGTGAATGGACGTCCTTCACGGTATTCATCTTAAGTGAATGTTCTTCACAGATTAAACTACTTCGGTCAGCGTGCAACGGTGGAATATGGAGGAGCAGAGAGCCCTAATGTTTCCACCAAGTCGCTGTGCATGTCATTGGGCTTTTCTACACTTGTATTCTTGATGCAGTCCTCAAACCGGTTTTCTGGGCAAGAGGCAGAAGAATCGAGGGGAAATCTCTACAAAAAGTGATGCACTTGGAGAGAATTTTTCATCACTTTTGAAACTGGTTGAAACTGATGCAAATCACTAACACAACTATAAGCATAGTTCACGGGTCAGGAATTTTTCATGAAACACTCCAGTCGAAATGAGAAAACAACAACACGCACATTTCATATGCATAATCGGTATATGAACGGTTCCGTTGCTGAAGAATACAAGTGTGGAAATGGTGATTGTTGTAAAACCAGTTAGAGGAGTGCATCAAGAATACAAGTGTAGAAAGGCCCATTGGTAGACATTTTTTTCAAACATCCAAACATCTCCATTTTGATGTTCTCTCTTCGACGGTTCGTATTCAAATGAATGTGCCTTGGAATGTGGAAATTTTTCGGATGGTGATCCCAAACATTTCCATCCCTGTAACTTTCGACGAAGTCATCGGATAAAATCGAGATTGATAGTTGTGGGATACTTTCAGTTGCAGTGCTGATAAAATGTTGCCAGCACTGAGCATTTTCTTTATTTATGTTTTATTTATGATGCTACTTTCAAAGTTTTGACTTTCCTAAATCATGATATTCATGCAAGTGATAACCCTGAAAACTTTTCCACCCTAAGAGTTTAAATGCATTGTTCAGATCAAAGTGGTTTTGCCCTCGAAACAGGTTGGAGCATGTATGGTAGAATATGCACTCAAAATCTGCACGATTCTTCTATTGTTCATCGAACATTAGTATTTCTAGCGGTTCAGGTGCGCTAGAGTTTTTTTGAAGTTAATTTTTTTTTAAATAGCAAATACCATTTTTTCAAAACTATCCAGAAATATCAAACATCCGTCACTTATCCAGATTCGTTTGAACGAAGCTCTCAAAATTGTTATATTAGTAATAATTGTTTATATTAGTGTTCACTGTATATAATATCCAACAGAATACTGCAAAGACTAAATTCACACCGGACATAAATATCAACTCGAAGTGTCACACATATTGTTGACGAATTAAAATATCAAACTAGTTATCCATACGTTTAGCACATTTTCGGCAACCTCATCGTAAACACAAACGTACCCTGTCGCATTAAATGTAATAGAAGTTTTCTCGATGGCTCAACTTTACTTTGTTTCACTGCAAAATGCTAATTCGCCTTGATTTTATCTGTCATTAACATAAAAGACAAAACGCCATTAAAACTAAATAGCTTGGCTGGCATCATTCGTATCATTGTCGTCGGCTATCTTTTCGTTTGCTTTTGTCGTTAATATCCTTTGCAATTTTGAAAGTTCAGCAGTATTTAGTATTTCAAGTTGGTCGGAATAATTAGGAAAAAGTAGAAACTCCTAAAATAGCGCTCTGAGCCCGAGGCAGTCTGTTCTTGTCTCGGCCCATAAAACAGCTATAAAATGCTTTTTATCCTATTGAACTTAACTGCATGACTTCTATGAAACATAAATAAATAGGTACTCTTGTGAGCTTGGGAATTTAATTATATCTAGTGTGTCAACAGTCGGCGAACAATATTTTTAAAGAGAAGATATGGAAATATAAATTGTAATTTGCTTTTTGGCATAGCGTTCCTGAAACTTATATCTGCATGTGAGATTCGTTATATTCAATGATTTTTTCGACAATTCATGACGCACTAGCATTTTAAATTACTTCTCAAGTGTCAAGAGGGTCATTTATTTGTATTTCATGTTCAGTAACGACTCAGCATATAAAGTTCAATGTGACGGCATGTGTACATATGTATGTACATACATATGTAGGCATATCTAATGCACAATTTTTAGGCATGTTTCATGCAAGTATATAGTAAATGAACTGAATGCGATCGCCGAAATTTCATGGCCTGATATCAGTCAGCTTCCGTGTGTAATTTACTGGGCTATAATTTAATGAAAATGGGAATTAAACGACGTAATTGCGAATAATTTATTATAGTCGTAAAAAGACGTTGATTGCCAGCGCACCGTGTGTTCGAGCATGAGCTTCGAGAGGCCTTCTATTACATTCCGAGTACACTGTGCAGGGAACGTATTCATGTTGCTCGTCTCGACAAATTAGTGTGTGCTGCGTTTAGATTATGAGTTCACTGCTGGAGAGAATGACTTTCCTATCTAGGGAAAATATCAGTTACATGCGGAGGGTTTTCATTATTACTGCTCACGTAAGAAAAAGTGACGAATTTCTTTCGGAGCAGAGAAGCAATTTAACGTGAATGACGAAGCCATATGTGCTTGGAAATCATGCTCACAGCCATTGAACGTGACTGAGCATGGCCAAGAACAATTGAAAACTTTCCAGAAATATACAGAGTTCTTTGTAGATTTTGAAAATGAATGTAAATGATCGCATCTTGATACATACTACGATTGCAAGCGAAACACTACGTAACTCACTTAACATCCATCTTTGATACTGTCGGTTACTGCAATGAACAATTTCAAACTTAAAATAATTTATGCATATGATCACCACGTGCACGATTCACCCATGTGGACTCTCATAAAATATAATTCATTTTTGCTAAAGTATCCTTTGCAAATAATATGATCACAGCATTTTTCTTGTACTTTTCTACAAAGAATTTGTCTTCTTCGAAATTGGGATCAAAGATTCCGAATTAGTAAGACATCAACCTGCTAAAGTAATTTCCATCAACAGTTTGCTGCTCTCTATCACAAAATAGCAATTTGAAGATGCCGCACATTTAAAGTAAAGGCTGGAAATCCTCTTGTCCCTCAAGTTAAATTCTTTACGTTTATTTGCTCTCTGAAATTTTAAGCCGCAAGCAGGTAGGTATCTATATAAGAAAAATACCAATGATCTTGAAAAAGTATTTTAGCACCATTAGCACAAGAGAATATGCATACTATAAATTGTGCAATATAATTTCGCATGAATATGCGGCTTTTGTCCATTATTATTTATGTATATCGTTCGCATTCTCATTAGAATAGCTTTCAAAGCTATGAAAAAATTAGCACTTTTGTAATCATACGAGTGGATTCACCATTTGCATTCTAGAACAATATACCAGATGAGCATCGGTCATTAATCCATTGTTTTCAAAAAGCAACCGACAAATACGTAGCACTAGAAGAGCATTTCACAGCAAGCTGTTAAATTTCAAGTTGCTTTATTATGGTGTGGCCGAACAGGATTATGGTCTATGGCGATCTTCAAGTGAGACTGCCGGCATTGTTTGAACATTTCATTTTTTCCACAAATTTTTATATGTATATGACTTACCTACTTGCTTTCTTGTTGGATTTACCGACTCTCGGTAGACTGTTTGTATCCTAGCATGTTCTTCACAAGTTGCTTGTTTTCGCAAGATACGATTTCGATTGTTATATTTATACTCATTTTGCTGTTACTGCTATAATAAAAACTGAACGTACATTTTACAACATCAAATAGTTTTTGTTTGCTTTGCGTGAATACATTTTGGTGAGCGTCGGGCTGAAATGAAGGCTCAACAAACAGGGACTAATATGCGTTTTACAATACATTGGGCCAAGGAATTAGCTTTTTGATAAAAAAATGGTTTTACATTACCTGTTAATTACAAATGTCGTTACTAAACAATATAATCGAGAAGGTAGCTTTGCAACTCACACAATTATTTCATTCCGGTCGTTTAGTTCTTATCACAAATCATTCTTTTTGGGTTATCTGAGCTTCAGCTGCCTTCAACCCTGTCGAAAAATAATAATCGAAAAGTGATTTCACGTCATTTGAAAATTACAGCAATAATTGTTTATAGGATAATAATAATAACCAAAAAATTACTGCTTGAATAATGGAGGACTGTACGTCAGCCGCAGTACAAAAAATAATTGATGTAAAGTAATTTCAGGTTCGATGAAACGAGCACACCTAACTCTTTATATCACTAAAATAATGAAAACAATCGTCAGCTATTCTTTCAATGGGGGTAAGACCATCAGCTGAAGGATTATAGGTGTTAAGCGGTCATTTAATTTGAGTATGGTGCGATTCAATGGCTGACCTAACTGACGATCGTTTTCCTTCAATATCCATAACTGGCGTACATTTTTACTTAATATACTGTTTAAATAATCAATTCTAGAAATTTCATTTTAAAATTTGGTGTTGCACTGTATAACCCCTTTTGCCTTAAGATACTCAAGGCAGTTTTCTATCAGGCGCAGCACCTTACTGTCTCCCACAGTTACTTTATTGAGGGCTCAATGAACAATCCACTACCAGGTTTTACCATTTTTTCTTATTACCAGCACAATAAACACATAAGAGAAATTACTGTGCCCAATAATCCCTTCTTGCTGCAATTCACTGATAATCTTTTCAACTCCTTGCTCTCCTAGTATTGAAAGTCTCCTGGGAGAGCAGTGAAATGTAACATTGGAGGTCAAATGGATTTTCATTTTGTACTCGAGCGGTTTTATCGCAGCTTCTTCCATTCTCATATATTCATCTTATAAAATAAATATCTGTTTCTATTTGACGTCAGGAGCACTCATCACTTTTTCAGGTATGATTACAGAAGACGCAGACTGAGGGGAGCGTTTTTTATTCTCTGTCCTTTTTCATCAAGTTAAACTTATTTATTTTATTAAAAACATCTTTCTTACCACAATGACAAACACCGGGTATTTTGCTTATTTCAGTTTATATTTCAAGTGGTTTTTTTTTATATAATTTTTGCATTTACACTTCATCGGAAAGTTTAAGATATCCATCTATGAACAATTGAAACAACAAATATCCTTTCATGGAGAAAATTCCAGCGTTCTACTCGTTGCAGCTGTCAGTTGAAACTTCCCGATATAACTTCAGTTTTTACTCCTCGGGTAGAAGATCTGGCATTTCTTGGTGTATTTCATTCAGCGGCTGTTCGTACTATTTGGATTTCCAATTTCGTTCATTTAATTAACTGGCCATAACTTCGGAGTCAGTTTTTCAATTCATTCATGGTGTAGCACCTTAGCAGGACTTTCGAGTTAAAAAGAATCCTTTGAATTGTTTATGCAAGCTACATACTAATTAAGGTTATCAAATATTTCGATGTTTGGCGAAAGTTTGCGATTCGAGCACAGACCGGTACTCCACGTTCTCGGCATATCGTATTTCTAAGCTCAAGATTTGCGGGATACCTCTTTACGAGTGTTGTCAGTTTCGGACTCACTGACTAGTGTCTTCTGCAGGTCGACATACTTTGCAGACCTCGTCATCCGCAGGGTTATCTCTGCCATGCTCGTCAGGTACATAGATTTTTGGTTCTCCTATACGTCCGCTAAGTTTGACATCTCTTCAAAATCTCACTAAAAATGTCTGATATGCTGCTGGATATTTTCTCTTTTACATTTTGGCCGTGTAGGCTGCAGGCCGGAACAGTTAATCTTCCTGTCCAAACCCATCTCAGTATTTAAGTCAGCAAAATGATTATTCTCGGCGATAGTAGCAGCCATTGGCATAATTTATCCCTCAGCGGCAGCAGAAGGTATTAATCCAGCAAGAGCAAGCATTGAGCATGTAAGCATGAGGGTACATACTTTCTCAAACAGCAACGAATGCACTTTTTGGAACAGCAACGGTAGCAAAAAGTGAAGTCAGTCTAGTGGTTGCACTGGACAAGCAATTTATCAGCGGCATCATATAAGGTCAATCGAGCAGTAGCTGTGGGCAGCAGTTTATAAGCGGCATTGGCGGTTTTCTCTCCAGTGTCAGCAAAATAATACATAGCATCAGCTGCGATGATCACTTGTTGTGACACTCCATTAGCCACTGTAATAAGGAAATCATCTGGTTTCTTTAAGGCCATTCTGCTTTTTGCCAAAGCAGGGAATTGGCACATGAGATGAAGGGCGGATTTCTCTTTATTCTTCGCCTTACAGCGCCAACATCTATCATTGAACCGGAATACATTTAACAGCTCCCTGGTTTAACGCGAATTAATTGAGGCCCCGGATTGTCTCAGGATGATTTTTCAACCCAGGACTTCTCAGTTTCTGCGAAGTATTTATGCTTGGTCGATATCGGTGTTCCTATAAAGAAGGAACATGACACCTCCGATATCAAAATGCCAGACCTTGCCAGTTCATTAGCTACACAGTTACTACGAATACGCCTATGTTGAGATATCCAAATTAATGGCATAACCGAACGGCTCGGCATCTCCCGAAGAGATGCACGGCAGGTATAATTTTGGACTCCTCTATCTGTGAAGATAGAAAAGAATATCTGACTAAACAGAAGCCAATCGATAACCTAAAATATAGACACAGGCTCCACCTTAGCTATTGAGAATAGCGTTTGAGAATCTTGGCGAACGTAGAGATACACGATATTATTTCTTACAATAACTTATTTGATCACATACAAAATAATTTAGATTCCAGTAACTAAATCATATTAAACTTTCCCATGTTTCCTTGAACAAATTGCCAGTAAGCAAAGCCAGTGCACCTCATCCTTTAAGTTTATTTTAAAAACACTGCACACTGCATCAGTTGGCATTTGTTTGACAGTAACTTACCGGGTAAGAGTAATTAAAATTTTGGTCATAATTTGGTTGGAAGCATTGAAGTGACAATGGACCAGAAATTAATTGAGCAAGTTCGAGAAAAATCATTGTCATATGATTAAAGAGAAAGAAAAGAGAATGCGTTCACTGCTTCGGCACTGCACTGCATCGCAATGCGTTTAATTTACATGTATTTATTAATTACATACAAAGCGTCATACAACGTAATATAAGGGCTTCACAGCATAAAATTAATATGAATTATATCGAACAGCGAACCGAACACAATTTCGCTATGTGGCATATCAAACTTCTATGATAGAATAGGAGACAACACTTAAAACGTAGATACAACATTAGATCAGAAGCGTTACGATACCTTTTGCAATGGATACCATATTGTACGGTTGAAATTATTTTCATAATATGAACAATGCATATAAAGAAAAGTAAAGTTTATTGTTATTCATGAGGGAAGCGACCAAACACTTTTTTGTAAACAGAACTTTTTAATATGTAGTTGGAAGCCACTACACATAGTAAGATATTCTAAATGTTAATTTTACTATGTTGCTATGAAAAATAAATTTAAGTATAGTGCGGTTGAACATAAATGTGCGAAATTTTACGGCGAAATACTGCACTTTTTCCCCAATCTCAGTGTTGTAAAATTATAAGAATATTAACCAAGAACATTTTTCTCAGTGTAGCTACTGTTCTACATAGGTTCCTATTATTTTGTTCTATGTTACTTTTATATGTTTCTTATAGGTTGCGCTATTCTAACGTCTTATGCCTAGTACTATACTCTTCGCGAAACGAATTCAACGGTCAAATCCCATACAAAAGAGCTTTACTGACGAATTGAAAAGCTCTTTTTGTATGGGATTCGACCGATGAATTCGTTTCGCGAAGAGTATAGTACTAGACATTAGAAATAATACTTCAAAACCAATTTAAACATGTAACAATCAAAAATGTGAAGAAATATTAATCTTATACTTAAAAAATTTGAATCTATTTTTTTCATGCCAAGGCATAGTATGTAGTTACTTGGAATCTTAGACGCAAAACAGATACTCTGTTAATAATCAAATATGTATATTAGATCGTTTCCGTTGTAACGAAAAAAAAAAAACCGACTGCTATAAATTCTAAATATCATAATTCCTAAATTGCTGCCGTCCAATAAACACATAATTGGATTCACATGCGTCACTCCCATCTGGATTGCCATAATAGAATGACACTAAAATGCAGATATCCAGTTACTTTGAGTGCGATATATGATTGTTTTGTCGTTGTGCGAAGCATTTTAGGTTTTCATTGTTTTTTCATTGCATGCTGAACGGATGCTAGTGCATTTTCGATATCTTGTACATGTGACAGAGTATACATGCAAGTCCAAAACTTATGGAAGAATGAAATAAGCTAAAAGCGGTTAAGTTTAAAGTTCCTTCTGAAAGTCACCATGTCCGGACACCTAAAAATCATTAAAATGAGTAATTAAAGATTTCAAGGTGGTGTTCACTTTCACTTCTTCGAACATTAGTATTAAAATCGATTCGGCCAAAAACGCATATTTCCATATATATATATATATATATATATATATATATATATATATATATATATATATATATATATATATATATATATATATATATATATATATATATATATATATATATGTATATATATATATATATATATATATATATATATATATATCATCATCAAAAAAATTCAGTGACTATTTCTTGGGAACGCGCCATCCGATTGAGCTGAAACTTTCAGGATACATTGGTGTATATGCAGAATAGGTCCAGTTTCACAAAATGTCAATTATTTTAACCCTTTGGCGCCGGCGGCCATTTTAATGATATTTTTAATATACCTATTATTTCGTACACAAATAATTTTCGCAAAAATAAAGTTGACGAAATAAATTTTGAACGTGTTTTATGCAAATCGGATAATGTTTTGGAAGTTTTTAACCTCATGTGTGCGCTAGGTGCCTAAAACGAGAACGGGAAAATTTGAAAATTTTTAAATTGCGATAACTTATGACAGAGCTATTCAATCATTACGAAATTTTCAGGACATATTGGTACTATTTAGTTGTAAGTCTGTGTTGCTTTTAATGAGCGTGTTGGTAACCCTGTAGCTAGGGCAGTCACTGAAAGTGAAAACCTCCAAATCATCGACTCTCCTGAAAAAATGCCGCTTCTTCAAAAAAAAGCCACTCATATGTAAATCTTGTGCTTTGTTTACATAGTCAAAGTAAAAAATTTGATATCTTATAACGGGCACGCCTGGTAACCCTTGCCCAATTTACCTATATTTTTAGCACCAAAAACTTCTGTCCACGGAAACTCACGATCCGATAAACAGAACTAATTGAAATTCACAGAATGTATTGGTCTTAAATAGGACCAGGTTTGATAGAAGTAATTTTGAAATGCGGGCGATTCTGTGCCAGTGGTGTCATCTTGAAAAATCACTAAAAAAGATAACTGCTTTTAGCCCTATAAATTCTGATTCAGTCGTTCGATTTTAACGAAATTCACACAGTAGCTGAACTTTATTTTAAACCACGTTTGGCAGAAATTTGGTCGAAAAATTCGGTTGGAGCTGCCAGCTATGATAATTTTTGTGCCTTAAATTTTGAAAATTCTTTGAGGAAAATAAAGCTCTTTGCCCTATAGCTTCCAGTACAGTCATGGTATCATAACGAAATTCATATGGCAAATTTAAATTATTGTAGGCAATATTCAATAGAGATCTAGTTTGGAAAACATATATAGGGTTGCCAGCTATGATTGTTTTTGTATTTTTTGACATAGCTTGAGTAAGCGATTTTATCATAAAATTTTCAAATCGTAGTGGTCTTGTAGTGAAAATACAAACACAAATACACACAATACTAAGATCTAGAAAGTTTGAAAGCTCTTGCGAATGGTAACCCCAAATTTCTTGGTATCCCTATAACTTCCAATGCAGTGATCGGATCAATACGAAATTCGCAGAGCAGGTGGACTTCAACGTGAGGCAGATGTGACTTATTTTTGGCTTTGGTGCTAGCAAAGGACTGCTAGCACGAGGTGTTTTTGTTATTTTCGTACCAATAAATGCTTGCATTAAGTATTCACATCGCGAATATACAATATATAACATTATATATGACAATACATACAATACATAATATATAAGACAATAACAACAATATATAAGACAGTATATAACAATACACTCAAAATCTGCACAAATCCTCTACTGTTTTTCGAACATTAGTATTTCTAGCGGCTCTGATGCGCTAGGGTTATTAAAATTGCATTTGAACTAATTTTAGTGAAAAAGTTTAAAAGCAATTACGCACTACCTGGAGTAAACCTACAGTCATGTGTATCCTAGCCAAGAGCGATAGTAACATTGTTTTTACAGATGCTGATAAACTTTTTTAAATGAAAATCGGGACGGTAAAACAATTAAATTCAGGACTACTCTACGATGAATTTTTCTATGTAACTATGATTACATTTAAATGCAGCTATGCATATTTGCACTACCAAAGTTTGCTTATCCAATTTGAGTGGTTTTCAAGGTAAGCTTGTTAGAAATTTAGTAATAAACATCTTTGGTCGATCGATATCCGAGGCAGACATTTAATTTTTTTTGTAAATAGTGTTTATCGACATGTATGTGTACGACACATAAAGCTATCAAATACCTTCCCCAAATTTTTCCACTATTGTGCATATAAACATGTAAATTACCAACAGAACACCACCATAAAACTCACTGTACAAACACTTGGTTAAGGCAAGCAGCAATCATTCTACTTTTTTATCGTTTCGTAACGCGAATTTGTAATCATTGGCCTATTCCAACCGAAGAACATACATAAATTTAGATACATGCTACTTTTGGTTTGTCACTTGAAAATGAGGCAGTTGAAAACAAATTACTCAAAGGCCAGGCTAGTAAAAGCCCTAGGAAAAAGAAGAATGTGGAAACCGAAAAAATGTCTTAATTACCAGAGCTTAAGTACAACGAACTTGAGTGGAAGTACTTAGCTCACGACGGCAGATACACACAGTACGACACTCAAGCAAGAACGCCTTGCCTGACTATGTAGTAATTCACTGCATGATGTGGGCAAAGCGGCTTAAGCGACATCGCTTCATGCATGGCCGACGAGGAGTACTTGCGTTGAAGAATTTTATTTGATATTGTCGCCTTTAATGCATGACACAAATATCGAGTGGTGAGCTGATAGCAGCGGGCCTTTGTAAGACTTCTGAAAGACATCAGCAGCACAAGCTACCCCCTGCTCGCGTAAGTTCAATGGTACGGCTTACGGATGCTAGTTTTTGAATGGAAATGAGTCCCATATGAAAATTGCTTATAACCACTTGGGAATCAAGTAGCGCTCACATGATACATCTGTTTATATGTAGCTTGTCCATTGTAAGAAGTATTGTGAGTAATCGTGGTATTCATACCTAAGATTCTTCCCTTATTGGCTTCGGTCTCGAAATAAACATTAAATATGTTGTGGGCATGTATTGAATCCGACATTAAAATACAATAAGCATTATTTATTATATAGGTAGTTTTTCGACATTTCAAGCCGGTTATATGAAACTAGTTCAGCGAAAAATGTTACATCCAACGATATAATTCCAAACTACACTTGCGCCCAGAATGTGATCCCTTTAAAAAATCAGATATCATAACTTATCAATTAAATCAATGCTAGGGAAATCTTAGCGATTCTTTCGTACCTGCACATTTGCAATGCCTCGTCTTACTGGGACATATTACTAACGACCCTAGGTCACTTCAGTTCCTTGGTCATAATTTTCATACTTAAAAATATCTTAACGAAAAATGCTCAAGACTTAATGATAAATTATGGACTCTGGAACACGCAGACCATTTTCGGTTGGCGAATGCTATAGAAGGAAAAGTCGAACGGATACGGGTGGCATAAAGTGTAGCATTTCAGAATGAATGAATGCATGTCATGCCATTTGTTAGTTTCATTTATTTTTCAAATGCTATTTGCCCGGTAAATTTGGAATTGAAAAAAAGCAAACCGGCGTTCGTTGAAACTTGATAAGTAGTTGGTTTGATATGAGAAAAGCAAATCAGTTAGCTTTTCATGCCACCCTTATGCAGGCAGAAAGCTGTAGGGACGGAAAATCAAGTTTTCTTTGTAAAACTTGCATAGATAGATCTGTCTGTGAATTCGAATGCAGGAAATTTTTAAATAAATCTAAGGAAAGAACGAGAGAGCTGAAATACTAGGAAAAAATGTTATAGTTTCTACTCTTTGCCATTCAACAACATTGTGAAAATATACATAACTAAATTTTTCCTATAACACCTACCTTGTTACGAAGCTTTCCAACATGGTTTGATTGAAACGATTTGGCATAAAACGTTTGAAGGAGAAATATTAATAAATGACTTTCAAAGAAATTCCATGAAAAAAAAAACGTACAACAACGAGACTCAAATCTAGTAAGTATTTTTGAGTGCGCTTACTTTTCTTTCCTCGGAAAGTGTGAAATTGAAGTTAGCTTTTAATACACTTTATTTGCATACGATTTATAATGGCTAGACTATTTCACACATTGGTTTATTACCGTTTCGCTGTATTTTTAGACAAATTGATGTTGCATGAAAAATTAAAAACAACATCAGTAGAATAGATATAAAAAATCAAAGTGCTCACAAACTTGTAGAAAGTGTCGCACTCTCTTTAAACTAAACAAGTTTGCTAAATGTACAAACATTGCTACTGCTTGATGATTCTAATAAAGAAGAACTTAGTCCAGACGAGAAATATGGCTTACCAGAAGTACAGTCAACGACATATATGGACCGAGATGGAGGCTAGATGATAGCGAAACTACCGCCGTCTTAAATCTAGTGTTCTTCTTTGGTTCACATTGAAAGTTTCAGATGCTCTTAAAGGCAAGGAAAAAGCTCATATAAAATTGAAAAAGACGGGATCACGTACGGATCTTCTTCTTCTTACGCTTCTAAATCTAAAGAAGTAATCAGGCAGCCAATACGGGAGCATCAAAACTTCAATCTGTTTGAATCAACAAAAACCATTTTGGTCTAACATCCGCTCCTTGAAATCTAATTTCACTATTGCTGGTTCCATGCGTGTTGATGACATAGTTTGCCACTTTTTTCGCTTCATTCATTAAAAATGCATTAACAAATTTGCTTCCTACAGATTTCTCTCTTACTTTAACTACCCTGTCCTTGATTAGTACTAATCCAACTCGTCATCTAGTTTCTAATTTTAGATATAGCTCTGACGGTGGTCCCAATATTCTGGTAAACTCGTTTTCGTCATCCCCCTGTGTTCCGTTATCTATAAATGTCAATGTTAGTTTTGTATGTGGTTCAATTCCTTCATCGTTGAAAGCTGGTAGTATTTTCCCTTATTTTAAATTTGCTGATCCGTCCACTGTTTCAAACTATCGTCATATTTCCCATTTTTGCTGTTTCAGCAAGCTTCTATAATGCCTTACCTATGGCGGAATCTATCCTTCTCTGCAGAATTTTCAAGTCCCCGAGTAGTTTGATTTTAATAAGGGCCGCTCCACAACGACTAACTCTATGATATTTTCAAATTAGGCTGTTTCAACTTTCGATTCCCAACTTCAACTTGATTTAATATATACGGATCTTTCGAAGGTTTTTGACTCAGTGAACCACAGCCTGCTTGTAAACAAATCTTGAAAATTTCGGAACTTTTGGTCTCCTTCTCTGTTGATTCTCGTTCTATGTTTTAGTCGTCCCGGTAGAGTTACACTTAATGGCTCGTTATCTTCCGCTTTTTTCCCCACATTCGAAGTTCCTCAAGGTTCAAGCTTTGGTTCTTTACCTTTTATCCTGCTTGTTAATGATATTCCTCCCGTCTTTGTGCGGATGACCTAAAGTTATATAGATCAATTTAATCTGTGGCTGACTGTCACCAGCTTCAAGCTGATTCATCACTGGTACCAAGTCCTTCATTACTGATATCAATCTAATTTCCTTCCATCAAACATCCAGAAGTGCCACCAGATGTCATTTACATATAAAAATACTCCCCATATATTTTCCCATTATATGTCTGGTATTCTCATGTGTATTGTACAGTAATTTGGGGTGATTTTTGATACTAAGCTGAAATTTGAATTTCATGTCATGCATACTACTTCCTTTCATGTCATGCATACTACTTCAAACTTGCTGGCTTTGTTTTGTTTTATGTTTACATGTTTACTAACATTTCCTCTTGTATTCATTTGTTTCTCTTATACCTTAGTACTTAGTATTCTTGAATACGCGGGCAGAATCTGGTCTCCTCGTTTTAAATACCCATCTGACGTTATTGAGTCGATTCATCCTAGATCACATTTGCGTGAACGAAAGTCTACTTTTACTCTTCTTTGTAGCGTCTTCCTGGACGCACAATACTGTAAAACTTTGTTCTCTGAAGCATTCGTTTCTTGAGTCAAAGTACATTCCGAAGCACGTATATTGAAATTATCTTGGTGTTTTATTAATTCCCTAAATTATATATTTTACTTTTTTCTTAATAACCTTAAGTTCTTTCATTTAGTATAAATAAAACTGTTTCGGTGGCGGAATGAAATAAATATTTATATAAATAAAAAAGATGTCCAAGTTACAACAGTAGATGTTGCACCTGTCTTCATATAGAATAAGGCTCCTCATAGTTGATAAGTTACTGGTGAAGTAGCTCCAAACTGGTGGAACATAGCCTTTTAATCTTCCTCATCAACTGGTTTCGAAAATATGGTCAGAGAAACAACCACAAAGTAATTGGCGCAAAAACATAATACACTTAAATAGGTGATAAAAAGCCATGCGAAAATGACCGAGTTATAGCCCGAAAGTATCAAGAGATTTTCAAAAACGGAAGGTCTACTATATATTAAATATTATGACTAAAATTAGTATTCGAGAAGTGCTGGGTGTCTGGCATCAGTGTCCACTAAACTTTGAAAGACTTCAGGCAACCATACAATTGTTTCGGTAGAAATATACTACATCAGATAATATTCGTCTTGAGTATACCAACAAATTTCGCAGCATGGTTTTATTACAGGTAAATCGACTACCATTAATCTTTTAGAACTTGCGAATCTAGTCATCCCTGCAATCGAAGAAGGTACACCAGTTGATTGCATTTATACCAACGTCACGATGGCTTTTGATTAGCTGGTTCCTAAATTACATCTTCTTAAATTCCCTAATAAGTTTAATGAAAATCTTATATCTCAAATCAAACAGAACGTTCGATTTCGTAGCATTCTATCCACTGACATAACTGTCACACCAGGTGTTCCACAAGGCAGCCACAGTGGTCCCATTCTTTTTGCTGTTTATATTAATTACCTCATCACTTTTGCTCCAGGATCCTCCACATTACTCTAGGCCGACACATTTCGAGGGTAATCTACCCACTTTTTCCATGTCTGTCAGTCATTGGTAGAGATCAAGAAAGTAGGTGGATTTCCCTCGAAATACCCAATACATGGCAAGGAACTGAAATATGTATAGCTTCTACAAACTGGTCTCTTATTGAAATTCTTTGATAATATGCTTATCATATATATCCACTCACTAAAGTTTATTATTATTTTATTATAAAGGAAGCATATAAACATTTGATAATGAATATCAGAAAAAAATTCATTTCATGTGCAATTTCAAAATATCTCAAAACTGCACGACGATACCAATTAATGAATTTGTCGCTCCGTTCGCATAAAATCCCTCCCGGGAAAAATATATCGTTCGTGTAAAACCGAAAGTTGATTGAATCTTTCTTCTTTTGATATCAGCGAATTATTCAAATTTTCAAATATTTCCATACTTTCAATTGATTCGGGCCAACGCTCATTATAAAAACCCTCTTCAACTGCATTTTCCGCCGTAGCACCAAAACTTGGCTAACGACTGTATAGTGCCGACATGACGAAGAGAACAAAACTGCCGCATTGCTATGGTTGAGTTTGTTATTTTGCTAATGGGAAATTAATGAGACCAAGTTATTGATGGGGAACGGCTGAAGAAATGGAAACTGGGTCGATTATGCTATTACACAATCAAAATTAAGGAGACTTAATGAAGACTGTAGGCAACGCTAACCAGAATCGATAATCGTGAATTATAATAAATAGGAATGAACTAGATGATTTGTGGTTTCCGTTATACAGCTAAGATGTTATGTTTTTAGTTTATCGTCTGAAAGAGAAGCAAAAAGTAATAACGACTAATTACATCCAAACGAGTTTAAAACCGAATCATAATTAGGTGTAGCGATTAAAAACAATGCATAAATCCAATGGTATTCATCTCCGGCATTCATCGCATAGTATTATGCGTTCACATTATAATGTTATGTGTCAAAGCATAAATTAAATATTTGATCAGTTTAATGCCACAGACAAGACTGGCCTGGAAGTTTTACCTGATTAGACTAAATTTTATTTACCTGACTTGTTTTTTAAACGTTTCGCCGCACACAGGCTGATATATCAATTGCATGCAAATCCATACAGTATCTGCGTGATGGGCCGAGAACGTGCTGCAAGGAGGAAACACAGAACTTTCGTTTGAAGTCTTATGCCAAGTAATTCTACTTAATAGGCTGAAATAAATTATCTGTTTCCATCTAAACTCATCGTTTTCGTTTCTCATTTACTGCAACGAGGGTAGTCAAGAGGATTTCAAGTCTGGGATTTCTTCGCCTGTATAATTAATATGAAATCGATAAATACAGGAACGTTTCAGTGTTCAGGTTACGGAACCGAAATGGGGCGAGATCGACCGGTAAGAGACGGTTCTTTATGTTTAATGGTTTTTACCTTCAATGCCGTCGGGCCCTAGAGCCCGCATTATTTCAAAACTCATTGTCTACGCCCGTGTCCATACCGCATTCTTGGCTCTTTGTCTATTTGAAAATCGAATTTTAATTACACAAGTAAGCACAACTTAAAATGTCGTTTGAAGCACCTGTTCCTAATTGAAACGAAGTGTTTGAATCACTAATTGAGCATAATTTTCTTGATGATTGAAGTAGCACGCAAGTGCAAGAATACGAAGTATAGAGAACTTTAATTGCACCTTCACTATGGATTTCCTCTCTGGCATGATGGCTTTCGAAATTCACCCTCTTGCACGGAAAATTGACTTTTGTTCTAAACATTCGGAACAGATGTCAATGACACGGGTGAATTGAACGAGTAGAGTGTTAAACTCGATTATTTCCATTCTCGAGTGCTGTTGATTCGACATGTGACTTTGATTTATTAAATAATACTTTGCCCGACTGAAATTCAATTAAAAACTATCAAATGAAATATTCTAGCTCATATTTATTTGATGAAAATTTATAAAGGAAAAACTGCACTGTCAACTTTCGAACATATTTTTACTGCACTTTCGTCTCACCCCTAACAGCGAATATTCAGTGATACTAAAAGTCAATCGAAATGACAAAACTTGTAAAGAAACAAGGATGCGGCTCAATATAAGTGATATACGATCTCAACTGCAAAACTTCGAAATAGAAGGCATTACAAATGAATAGCTGTCTTTAATAACAGAGATTCCAGACTCATTAAATTGGTCCAGGATACTGTCATCATTTACTTTTCACTGATGCTTCCAAAATTAGAGTCCTTCACAAACACACAGATACATTCGTAAACTTCTTTGAAAGTACACATTTTGAGAATAGTCGTACGAATGCCGACATTAACAATAGGATGTGATACAAATTACTTTTTTTTTAAAAAAATTAGGAGCTCAATTGTAGAAATTATATCTATAATATTTGAAGTGATTTAAGGAATGTAATATCTTATTCTGGCAGTTGATAAGTCAACCAGTTCTTGAGAAATAAATTTCTCTTTGAAAATTGTGTATTGATCCAGTGGTTCGATCGAGAATTGGATTTCAGTACTAAGTACTGTTTTATGCTTCCTAATAATATCGGTACACTCAGAAAAATGTCATTTGATAGAATCACTTTAAATCAAAAGTTGAAATCACTTTGAAATAAAAAGCGAATCTTATATGAATTCCGTTTTATTATAAAAATTTTCTTTTCAAATCAAAATTTTTCATCATTGAATTAAAAAGAAACGTATATGAAGCCAAATCATGTTTGAAAATTTTTGAATCAAAAATGTTCAAATATGATTTGCCGCCATATACGTTTTCTTTTTAATTCAATGATGAAAAATTTTGATTTGAAAATAAATTTTTTATAATAAAGTGGAATTCATCTAAGATTCGCTTTTTATTTCAAAGTGATTTCAACTTTTGATTTAAAGTGATTCTAAAAAAGTGATTTAAAGTGACATTTTTTTGAGTGTTGATATGAATATACTATCGTGATATCTGGGTCTTTGTTTAACTTTATTGTTTAGCTTGATATCTGGGTCTTTGCTTTCAAACTTTATTTCAGTTTGTAGATTCTTTAAGATTTTTTATTTTACTAAGAAATGCCTTCGCACCAAATCGATCGCCCATACGCGTGTGTGAAATGCAATATCATGGTGGTATATGTTGAGCAAGCAGCCGAATCTTATAGTCTGTCTAAAAAGTGGTATCACGTATAATGTACGAAAATCTCAAATTCAAGAATCATGAATCTCTTTTAGCAAATAAGATGGATAGAGACATGACAATAGAAAACAAGATGGGTGTTATGTTAAAAACTGATTCTTCTTATACTGAAACTTCCTTTAAGATAAAAGAAATGAAGGAAACTCTAAGTCCTCAATAAAAGCTCCAATGTTTTTGATAAGTTATAAAAATGGCTTTTTGTATGATAAAAAGCTTTATGTATGATAAAAACCGATAATGAGACTAACAAAACCTTTTTAGATAGCTTGAAACAGCGGTTCCAGCTTTAGTGTTGTTTGGTTTAGAGAAAGTAATACCCGGAGCAAGAGCTAAATTATAATATTTCTTCTTTGAAATTGTAAATTATAATATTTCTTCTACAAAGTTGCTTGAGTATTCCAATGATGTTATTCTATCAATCGAGGCAGGACTTCAAGTAGACTGTATTTACACTGACTTCACGAAGGCTTTTGACAAGCTGGATCATTCCATACTATTGTGTAAATTGTCCACTGAAAGAAAAACTCTTGGTTGGTTCAACTATTTTTAATAGTATTGCAACGATTCATTCAAAATCGTTAAACGAACTACGGAAAATAGTTATTTTTATTATGTTAATATAGTTAATTTAACGATATAAAAGTAGTTGGTTCTGGTTGTACAAAAAACATCGCAACGTTCATGAAATCAACTGTTTTAATTGTTTCATAACCACGAAAATTAGTTGATAAATAGAAAAATTTTCATCAATTCACTCAAAACTTCAACGTTTCGAATTATCAACTGTTTTTATGGTACTTAAACTACTTCGCAATAGTTGATTTCAACAAACGTAATTCAGTCATATTTGACAATTTTTGAATCAAAAATGTTCAAATATTATTTGTCGCCATATACGTTTCTTTTTAATTCAAATAATCTCACTTCATTTCAATAACGCTGTA
>OZ022264.1:46175135-46377635 GCA_963978885.1 Nemotelus pantherinus
TGTATATATATACATATATGTATATATATATATACATATATGTTATATATAAATAATATGTATATATATATATATATATATATATATATATATATATATATATATATATGTATATATATATATATATATTATAATTTTGAAAACCCGATTTTAATACTAATTAAAACACCATCAAGCCAACTCGAAGTCTACTCACACGTTTACTTCGTGATCAAGCCAATGCGGTGAGTCAACTGTTATATATACAGGATAGCAAAACGAAGACAAGATAAAAGAATTCGGGCTTGGCTTGACTTGCTCTTATGTCGCAATCTATTATAACAAGTTGAGGATGAAAACGAAGTTGCCAATTTGGATAGGCCCTGAATGTACAGGACTTCCTCTGAGGGATCTTTTTGCAGCTTTGTTCGGATCGATGATTATATTGTTATTCTGTAATTTTTATTATTACCCTATGTAGTCACAGTTTTATACACGAAAAATAGTACGAATATAAACAAAACAGCGCAAATATAATCGAAATGATTTGTTGAGCAATATTTTTGCTGATTTGCGCCTTTATTCGGGCTAACATAGCGTCACTGCTAATTTTTATATTGGTTTTGTGCTTCTGGGAACCGAGTTTACATATATTCTGTGTTAAACTAATTTCATGCATTGACATTTGACTCATGAAAGTTGAAAATCATCTAAGGTGCTCAACTGCCATTAACTTACAAAATTTGAATAAATATTCAACTTAAAATTCGTTGGTTGAATGTGCGGAAACTGTGTTCGTTCATTGCTTTCCATTATAAATCTGTTGGATTTAAATATTTGCCTATTAGAATATAATGTATTGTACATTAAGTGTAGCTGGATTAGTTTCTCTAGCATTCCCTTTACCGTACTCATTAGTGCAGACTTAAAATATTCCACTACGAACACAATGGGATCATTACAGCTGCTTCCTCAAGACAGCATTGAATTAGCTTCATTAATGTGCACTTAGCGTACTCGTCTTTTGGATGATAACATTTTGAAGATAATCACCGAAACCTGTACGAACGCACACATTGTCAATTTCAGGCCTTTAGAGAGTTCAAATAACACATAATTGACATTGTTAAACCCGTTCAACAATGTACGTCTCTATTTTCGCGTTTCTTTTCAAATCGTTGATATCCATAGATACGTATGCAAATTGGTATAATCCTATCCGTTTGAAAAACAGTCGTTACAAGACAGACTCTTCGAGTGCTTTACATGAAGAAAACGCGTTCCTTGTTGGTGGTTTCTTTTTTCCTGAGTAAATATTAAGTTCGGCGGTACATACAAAACACTCGAACAAAGCCATGTTTTTGAGACATCAAGCAGAGTTGAGACGAGGATACATATATCATATGAGCGCATGTGAGGAGTTTTATATCGTTACTGAAATCCAATCGTAAAACAGAATACGCACTTGTATCAAATTACTTTTATGGCTACACGTTTCATATAAGCATTGGGCACCAGCTTCAAACGAAAACATGTTGCTTGTAGTGAGTAATATAAAAATGCAATTTGCACTCGATTGTATAGCATTGTCACGAAATTTTGTAAGTTGAGTTCTTCATTCACCAATAACTTGTGATGTGGAAAATTTGAGTCGAAAAGGTCTTAAAACTGACGGTGCGGTTTACGGTTTGATTGAATGATACATTTGATGTATGTAGCTCATCTCATAGTAACACACAAAGAAGGATCCGAAAACAAGGTCAGATCAAAACTTTTAATTATTACCGATGAAGTAGTCCAAGACGCCCACTAAGTCTGAGATACTCGAACTTTGAAATCGGCGTTTATCTGCGAAAATTATGTCGCACAGTTAGAATCAGCGAATTTTTAATTGGCCTATATCAGTGTTCGGCCATAGTTTAAATGATAGAATCCAGCCCGAATTACACTCGCTGGCAAAAATGATTGATCAGTTATAAATATATCATGAAATTCAAAATCTATCATAAATACAAATGAATAAATTTAGGTCAAAAATTGCTACGGAAAATCAATAGCCTGCGTTAAGAAACATCGCTGTGCTTTCGCTCTTCGAACTCTGAGATAGGAAGTTTTTAATCTAGTTTTATGACATTTCATCATGTCGAGCCAGTTTTAATTGTTATTTGAGATTTTATGTCCTCATAAATTTCACCCAAGCTGCTATAAAAGATTGGGCTTTATTTTTCTTGTCGCGACAAAAGCTCGAACTTACTGTAACGATAATTTATTCTTTACATTTATTGGGGGCAAAATAACAACACGGCTTGGATAAGAGTGCTTAAACGAACGATTTGATTATTAATGAAACTTGTTCATATTTCATGTTGGCATTTAAGTAACGTTCATAAATTTTTTCGATTCATTTGCGATAATCGTTTCCGTTTTTATTGTTTCGGACATGAATTCAGTGTTTGAATTGACTGTTTCGCATTAACATATTTGGGTTGATTCCATGTATAACGTTTCTAACATGCTTAAACGGTGAACCAGATACATATGCCATGCAATATTTAGGCGAACCAATAGGTAATTCATATTTTTGCACAAACGAATCATTTGAAGGCAGAAAAGTGACGAGAGGAATTGAATCACCTTAGTTATGTATGATCCTGTACAAAAGTGCAACAAACCCATAGTTGTACTCAAAAGTTGAATGGCTATAAAACTAATCAACCACTGGTTTATCGTGGTCAAATATCTCATTTTTAGTTCGGTGAATTGCTTAACCACAGATGTGAATGAGAAACCTTTGTATGCGACAACTATGACCCGACTTTTTGTAGGGCGAAAAATTCCTTAACGGAATTTCAAGTTGATTGCTTGTGCATTCACAAAACTCATGATGTTTTGTGCTAACGATGAAAGAAAAACATTTGTTCTGAAAAGTAATTATTTTTCGTTTTCGTCACACAAGGCCTTTGGACATTTCAAATTGAATGAGGTGATACAAAACCATTTTTTACGAAAAACAATCAAGCAAAAGTATTTGTGTCGGAGTTGTCATAGTTTGTGGATTTGTATGATTTCAGTTTCAAGTGTTGAATGCGAACGAAAACAAAACTATATTGCCTTGGTAATTTCTTGGAAACATGGTCAAATTCAGTGTGATTCACTAAGGATGATTGTTGTTTTCTTCAGTCTTATGCCGAATTTACACACAGTCAAATGTTGGCGAGCTGAGAGTGTAAATCGTCGTCTATTCACCCAAAACATGGAGGGAAGTAATTTTACAAGCCGCTCGACGAAACGTTCGTCCTGTGTATAATTTCGGCATTAGACACGTTACATATACGAGTACATAAATCGAAGAAATGACGTCAAGTAAGGACGAGTCACAACATTTTTAAGATTTTCCGTATATACATGTGTATATGTAAATAATTGCATTCTTTCAGCGGATAAATGTATGTACATATGTATACTTCACAAGAAAAACATTTCAAAGTACTCCAAAATATTCAAAACACTATATTGTTACAATAATGAGGCCATATGTATACTCGTATAAGTCTAAGTCACTCAAATAAATAAAGCAAACGCGCTATGAAAGCGCATTATTCGCAAGCTCAAATATGAGAGTAGACAATTGATAGTCAACGAATATTAATTATGGTCGGCTTAATCAGTTCTCTATTATTTTCCGCAGAGTCTTATCAATTATATTGGGAGAAAACTTTTGTAAACATTTGATTCCTTTGTACTAAGTGGGTGAGGTTATGAAAGACGCTACCAAAAAATGCAATTACTGTTTTTCTGTATAATTAATTGGTTCCATTTGTTTTAAAAATTCACAGATTGGTCTTAACATTTAACAGAAATAGGCAAT
Source organism: Nemotelus pantherinus (assembly GCA_963978885.1). Lineage (NCBI taxonomy): Eukaryota > Metazoa > Arthropoda > Insecta > Diptera > Stratiomyidae > Nemotelus > Nemotelus pantherinus. The sequence goes on from OZ022264.1 coordinate 46,178,983, forward strand.
TGGGAAATGGAACAAGAATTTGTACTGTGTGACGCTGTCGCGGATTGAAAACTGTGATTTCCATCCAAAGAGAATTCAGGCACCCGTTTGGCGGCACTCCTTTGGGTAGATGGACTATAATGACGCTTGTAAACAATTTTGTCGAGCGTAAGACAACCACAAGAAGATCTTTTAATCGAGATTCTTCAGTTTGGAGGCAGAAAACTGTCACTGCTGTTGCTGATGTAGTTACTGCCATACAAGTCAATCCTAGAATTTCGACAAAGAGCTTATCTGCTCAAATGGTTATCAGCAGACAGTCACTGCGGACAGCCTCATGAAGATTTTCACTTATTTTCGTATCAAATTCAGCTACAAGCAAACTGAAGGCAGCAGACTTGTCGATTCGCTTTTAATTTTGCAAGAAAATCATTCAAATTGTGGAAGAGGACGAAAACAAATTGAACTGAATTTTTATTTCTGACGAGGCCCACTTAGATCTAAATGTTAATGTTAGCAAACTAAATTGTTGAATATGGAGTGACTCTAACCACAGATGCTCCATGAGACGGAATCGCCCCCACTTCGAGTCACAGTGCGCTCGAAAGCTTCATAAAGCTGCAATGTCGGGCCTTACTTTATCGAAGAAAACGATCTTACAGTTACGGTCAGTGGCGACCTTTACTTAAATAGCTTACGCCCAAAGACAAGATCTTCAACTCTGTATGGTTTCAACAAGATGGTGCAATTTTTCACATCACCGGGGCTGTTCTGACAGAATTGCAGCGAAAATTCCCCAATAAAGTGATTTACAGAAACTTCACATTCTGTTGGCCCGGAATGTCTCCTGACTTTACTGTGCCTGATTTTTATTTGTAGGGTTATTGCAAACAGGATGTTTAGAAAACTAAACCGACAAATTTGAATGATTTAAGGCAATTCCTTCGAACGATGATTGAGGCAATTCTCGTTGCCACCCTCCAGGTAGTAGCGAATAACTTTCTGATAAGATGTTTATGAATACTTAAATATTTTTTTTTATAATGAAGAATGATTTTATAGACCAAAAATGGTTTGTCTTCATAAATATAACAATCAGAATTTCGATTAATCTTGATTGCGTGCTGGGATTCCACCAATGATCAATCAAAACGCCAAAACAAAAACCTTAGATAATGTTCGTTTGAAGAAAAAACCATTGATTGATCCACCATTGCATTAAATTACTCTGGAAACATTACCAGCATTGAATGATCGGCATAGAGACATAACACTCAAACTCCAAAGTAGGGCTGCAAAACAAATTTTATTCACGTTATATTTGACGGCTTTTTGACGGTGAAAGCCTTGAGGTGGAAAATCTTAACCGGTTAGCCGATTAAACACCGATATTTTTTTTGAAAAAATCCTATAAAATTGCTAAAACCAATATATACTCGGATTCGCAATGAGTTTTGATCATTTTAATGAAAAATGAGGTTAATCAAGATGCAAGAGCTTCAAATAGCATTTATTTTTATGAGTAAATGCAGTCAAAAGAACAATTAAATATAATTTCTGTTAAAGCAATATCAAATTCAAAAATAAATATTGAGTAGAATGAGATCATACAAAATTCTAAGCTTAGAGCTAGAAAAGATAAAATAAAATATATCCTAGACTTAGATAAGTCCAAAATCAGTCTCGTAAAAATTTAGATGCAAGCTGAATTCAAAATAAAGTTACATGAATACATTATAAAATGTAAAAATTTGTTTTCAGGCCTGGACACAATCCAGTATTAATCTGAAGACTTAAAGCAATCTTCCTGGCTGACAGAACGCAAGAAGACTAGCATGTTAGTTCAGGTTCTTGGGAAATAATCTGTTCCTTTTCGTGCTCGCTGTTGAAAGAAGTTTAAAGCTTCCATGTTTAAAAAAAAACGGTTAGTCACATTTAACCGATTAATCGATTTGGATGACAATGATTGCTCGGTGAAAATTAGTGGATCGGTGAATCGATTTAACCGGTTAATTGATTAACCGTCACCGGTCTATCAAGCCTCAGTTTTATAGAGGAGCTCAAAATTCAATATCAACATCTTGAAGATACACTCAGAAAAATTTCACCACTTAAAATTTATTAGAATCAAATTTAAATCAAAAGTTGAAACACTTTTAAATAAAAAACGAATCTTATTTGAGTTAAATAAGCCGCCACATTCAATAAAAATGGTTCCACTTTATAATAAAAATGTTATTTTCATATCATAATTTTCATCATTGAATGTAAAACAAGACATTTTATGCTAAACAAGGGCACTTTGATACAGCGTTATTGAAATGAAGGCATATTATTTGAATTAAATAGAAACGTATATGACGCCAAATCATATTCGAAAATATTTGATTCATATCTATTTTTTTTATTTATACAACGAATTTTTTCTGAGTGTACCAACATTATCTTTCTTTTTTGTATTTTTCTTACACATATATTTTTCTTACTCTAAAACGTTATTGGCAGAATTTGGGTTTGTCAGACCTGCTAATTTGTGCGATAGAGCGTGCTTACATAATTGACTATATGGTAGTTTCAGGTGTAATTGTTTCTGCTCCCATAGCAATGCGGGTTGGTTCCATATGGTTCCCTGAATCTTTTAAGCACTTAATAAGGTTTATAGCTTCATACAGTTAAATGAACTCGCAAGTAAGAAGATAATTAAAAAGAAGTCGCTGCCTGAACTGGTTTTCATTCTTTGGACGTTTCTTATCGTTAGCCTGATTTCTCAGCTAAACGGCACATCGAGGCATAGCATTTTGTCTTAAAAGGAGTCCCTCAACCTAACTGCCTTATATGCCGTTCACACTACACTTCTAAATCAGGTAGATTTAGAATCTGTCAAGTTAATCAAGTAAGCGTTCACACTACCCGAAGTGATTTAGAATGAGGAGATTTAGAGAGTGAACTGTCATTCGAATTTGTGTGTGCAATTTTTTTTTCATGAAAGTTGTTCAAAATGGTGCAGAAACATGCAAGAGCATTTTCTTTTCATTTTGTACAACTCACATTTTCCTTTTTTGTCCAATTTTTGCTATTTTTGAACGAAATTCGAATGACATTTCGTTGAAATCTACTCTCCCTCTCACGGATGGAATTAAGCACGCTCTGAGAACAATTCAGCCGGGAAAAATTCACAATAGTACCTGATTTGTACTTGATTAACTCTAAATCTACTTGATTAACTCGGTCGGAAGCCGAAAAAAATGTATGGGTAATCAGGTAGATTTAAGTTGATTTAGCTCTAAAGCGATCAGCTGATCGAAATCGCCTGATTTAGAGCCTAGTGTGAACGGGCTATTACTGCGGTAGATTACGTTACCGCCACCATAGATGATAAAAGGAAAAACCGTATTAGCTATACATACATACATATATTCTCCAAATATTCGCATTGACTGGCAATGATGGCGAAACAAACTTTGCCTATCCTGTCGTTGGTTCGAGGGAGAATTTCAGCAATATACTGTATGTTTAGTTCTAGCAAGTGAATTGCGAATAAATTAGTAATTTAATGAGCTCAAAGTCAGGTAAGAGCACAAATTTCAAAAATTCAAGTATTTTAATCCTTACTTTGATCTCTTATTGCAAATTTTTGGCACAAAAGGCACTTTTTCTCCCAAAATATTACGTAATTCCACTGAAATCCCAATCAAGATATTTTTCTTCAAATACATATATCAAAACTTTGTCAAATATATTGGGAATAAATAAGTTCACTTTGAACTGTCTGGTAATTCATTCGTCTGCGGCACATATTCTCGCAAGTCCGAGAGACAACAGCAACTTTTACATCAGCACTAATTAGTGGTTTCAAAGGCATTCAATACTTTCGAACGACAACCCTATAGACCGAAGTACGAAATTCAAATCGACCAGCTCATGGGGATGAACAAATTTCAAGCTATGTCGACCGTAATTACCGAAAATACTTTGAAGTGGTTTTTGGCAAGTGAATAAATGCACGTTTCCCGACGTATTTCTTGTATGCAACGTCTGTAGCCATGAAATTTGTGGACGATTCTTCTATTTTTTCTATTTCTGGTGAATGAATGAATGCCACGATGCACGGAATTGTTCCGATAGAATGAGGTCTGTGCATGCAGAACAAAAAGAAATTACTAAACATGGCACAACTGTTGCTGACTTACTTGCTACGTTTTGTTTATTGAAATACAAAGTATTATTGTGAAAACGAAAAGAGTGCAATTTGCTTGTGGAAAACCACGGACATGCGACGAGGAAATATTGTGAGATTATGGGGTTTCAGTATTGGCATCTGTTTAAATGAGGTTGATATGGATAAACAACTTGGTCGATCCGACGGGAATATTTTTTTGTGGTTAATTGATATCTTTCTCATATGTATGTCATTTCCATAATAGTTTTTTCGATATCTGTGTTTAAATTTGTCGTACGTTAGTTCAAACTGATTTTTCAGTTGATTTTATCTAGGACTCATGTCGGCCTGGTATGAAGGTACGCCTACTCTAATCTGTTTTGCCTCAATACATGAATCCTATTGTTAAAACGAAATCCAAAGTGCAGTGCTTGGAACCTGGGTATTGTTTTTGATATTAAACTAAAATTTGATGTATGTATGTACATATGTATGTATATTTCCGACCAGGTCATAAAAAATCTATTCAAAATTCTTACTGACTAAATAGAGCCAAATATTATTTATTAAACCATGGTAAAAGCATGTTAAACAAATTTCCGACTTAAACAATGCAAAAAGTATAAACGGTTTTAAAAGAAATTTACTAGATGAAATACTAACGTCGAAGACAGTGATGAGGACAGTCACTTTGGAAGGATATTCGGTAAGTCATCGGGTCCATAGCTGGTGTTGCTGTCTAAGTTAGCAAGAAAACCTTTGATTTCTAAAGCATCCGTCGGAAACAAGATCAGACGAGTGAAAATTATAAGAAAAAGGAGAACTAAGCTGAGAAGTAGCAGAATAAGAGAAATGCGCAATCAATTCACATATTTTTTATGGCGATCAAGCAAATAGATAATTTAGATACACCACAGAAGAAATACAGAGATATTTTTTTTAAGGGAACGAATGTTCCTTTAACAAATTCTTTACCATCCCAACGGATGACATAGGGGTTTCAATATGACCACGGTAAGCACTCTAGGCATCTTTAGCCCCGTCTACAACGTGGTTTCAAAGTGGATTAGGATTAGTCAAGCCGCGTGGTATACCCGCAGCGGATTGATTTGAGATAAGTCGATCCAATCACGAAATTTTACTGGATAGGATCGACTTGGGCGTTAAAAGACCCGGATCGAGGGACTGAGGAATGAAAAATTCGAAGCCCACTTAAGTTCTATTGTACATATATGTACATAGTAGAACTAGCTGAATTTTATTCGGTTAATCCACGTTAATTCTGTCGCACCAAAAACCTACTTTGAAGTTTCATTTCAATACATATAGTCCGGGGAAATTTTACATGGTGCTTCGGAAAAATTAGGGGAAAGCTGAATTTTGGTTTGAACCTTGGTACTGGTGTGTTGGTACTAGTTTTGTTTCGGCCACACAGAATGCGATGCCCCGACGACATACTTTTTCGGCCGGAGCAGCTATCGCCAGAGTTGTATAAGATTACAAAATCGGTCGGGCGTTGAGGACGTCATCGTAGTCCAATATGTGAGAAAACTGAGCGCTTACTAGAAAAAGTATTCTTGTATGAAAGTTGGTGTAAGTGATTTAAAGAGGTTATCGTTGCATAGTTAACGTTGCCGCCTTGTGTTTGGCATAGCCAAATGACTGAACGACTTTGTATCACTGCCCGTGACGTCCATGACGCCCGATCGCGTTCTGTGTGTCCAGCGCTTAAAGCTTAGAAAGGATGATCAAAACTCCTTCTAGCACGAAAAGTGGGACTGTAACAGCAAACAAGATTAGACAAAAAAAGCATAGTACATATGAAGAATACCTTCGAACCCTAGACCACTGATGAAAGCAAACAAGCTAATATCATTCCCATCATTGGACATGAAAGTGAAGTCCACTTTAGCGGAGTTATATTGCAACAAAAATGTATTTTTATTCTTGGGAAATGAACTAAAGGAAAGATCTACATCTACTGGATTAGGACTAATATAATGTGACAGAGCAGCACATAAACGAACACACGACAAAAAAAGGTTAGCAAGATGAAACTCAAGTACTCTGTTACTATCATTAGGAGCATTATTACCTTGAAAAAACGGAAAAAGAGAAAAAAAAATGATGTTGCCGAAGATATATTACTTCCCCAGAACAAAAGAAGAGGGGAGGTAGGTGTTAAAACACGAAGAAATCTCCGTAAAAACGTTAATAATACACAATAGGACTATTAAATGGGATATAAATGGGAGATTTAAGTAATGTAGTTGAATGAAGTTGCAGATATACGTACAAGGATACATTGAACAGGCAGAGAGGAGACAATGCCACTACACTAGGTCACGTTAAGTGCATTGCAAACCACACCGCCACCGTCAGATAAACCGCTGATAATATAATGAGTTAAAATTTCATTATTGAAGTCAGCAAGGTTTCAGTTAGCCATATTATGTTGTCTGACGCGATAGTCGAGGAAAGTTTAAGTTCAAGGACCACAAACGTTCTGGTAATAAATTCTAAGACAACTCTCACGTTCTTAGAACGATTTTTCTTCTGCGGCCTCTTTTGCACATTTCTAGAGCTGGTTTTACAAAATCTTTCAAAAAACGCCAGTGGGGCACAAATTTTCTTTCAACAAATCTGAGGTTCCTGGACATTAGCAGCGACGAAGTGCATCCAAGCTTAGCTTTAATGTAAGCTAAGACTTCATCGGCAGTATCCTATAAAAGAATCGTGATACAAATTCTTTTAGTTGCGGGACCATGACTTCCAAGCTTGTGAGTGAAGAAGAGACTCAGATAGTCTTCTAGACGGCTCAGACCACACAGTACATGAGCAAAACATGTCTCTGTTAGTGTCGTAGATGATGTAGATAACCAATAACCAAATTCGAAATAGGTATCCTCACGGTCTCCACAATATGCTAGTTTTGCAGTTGTTGTTGTTGCAGTTATTGCAGAGTTGCACGCTAACCGCATGTTAGCATCTCGGACATATAGCATTGTGGCTTAGAAGAAAAAAAGCTAAATTTATTACTTCAGTAAAACTCCGAAACAAAAATATGCGCTGGCATGTGACACTAATGGTATTTCGCGAAATGCAACGGCGTTACTGATACTACAGTCAAAATTGTAGTCAAAATTATGCCAATATTTTTTTTATTGAACCAATAATAGTCCGAATTAGTTCAATACATTATTTTAAATATATGATTTAAGTATCAAATCATAATTTTCTGCATCTTTTTCACATTTTCACATATACTATGCGAACATTATTTCACATATGCAATCCTGTAAATAAGCCGAGCATCAAACTAATGAAATGGGAAGCACTTCCTATTCTATGTGCTCATTTCAAATAATACATTTGAATGCAGTGGAAGTAATGAATGCTTACATGACTTCAACTTTTGTATGGTTTCATCTATACTAGAATGCATGTGTGAATTACATGAATGAATAATCTAGATGTACCTAACAATTTACTATATTATGCATCACAAAAGGCATTTATTGGTTTTATACTTTCAACGTGTTTTGAACTAAATTTAAAAACAAAAACATAAAAATTGAAATAACCACTTCGACTCTGCTAAGAATCGTATTTTCATTCCATCTTTAAGTTGAACACGTCAGCCGCATTGACGTATCTTAGTTTAATGTATGTTCTTTGACATGATGGGGGTGTAATTTATCTCGAAGTTAGCTTCTAGTAGTACTAAAACCACCACTTATGTATTGTCATACCATCATCCGTAATACGATTCGAGTACCAGACGGGTTGTTATGCATCGCGGCCATAAAAATTGATGAAAAATACTGCCATCTAAATAATGGGCTCGTATTAGAGACCATCAATTTTATGGCAGGGCGACAATGCAACGATACAACATCAAATAATGAGACAAAAAGAGGTTTTGTGCCCTGCAATTTATTGAAGTAAATTAAGGCAAATGACAATGACTACAATGCATGGTGAAACCACAGTAAAGTAAAATTTAATGAGCGCTTGGGCCGTGAGTTTGTAAGTGGAAACACCTTTACCTCAATTTATATCTTTTTGCTATTGACTCTGCAGTATTCAGTTCAGCTCCGCACTTTCATTTCCATTTTTAAGTCGTGTGTCTATAAGTAAAACTCATTTCGTTGTCGTCACTTAAAATCGTCTTTATCGAACGGACGACAGATACGACGGTTGATTGTCGTGTATGTTGGCTTTAATTATATTTTTACCTGGGGCTCTGAACTGGAACCAATATTGTTGCTACCGATTTTGTATTGTCATTACTGCATAGTTAGAACTATCAATCTGAGAGGGCAAGGATTGTTTAATAGTATGAAATTACAAAATAATTTTCCATGATGAACTGAATGTTTACCATTAATATTTCTCAAGATATAATTAGAGTTTATGTGATTATTTATGCAGAGTATTGTTTCGATAGCTCGTACGTATTTTGTATCTTCAACTAATAGGAGAAAATACAAAGCATAATAAGAAGAGGCTTTATCACTCGCAAACAAGATTTCGAATAAGCTGTACATAATTTCGTTTACACAAAAAATAATATTCTTAAGTATTAATTAACGTAGAATCCATAAGTTATACAGCAAATAAAACCGAGTAAAGGGTTATGACCGGAAAGCTGACGAGATTGTTTATTTGTAATTTCTGTTGTACGTAGTCACGGACCACATTTGCTTTGAGAAAAATGAGATTCAATACCTTTCGCAAATACTAAGTGTTGCTGATCAGAATAAAGCTGCATCCATTTATAAAATAGTAAAATATGTGCATATACATGTATATATTTAAATAACGGCCAGTAGAAGTCATTTACTTAACACGTAAACCCTGTTTCAGTAATAAAATCGAAAATCTCCCAACCATCACTTTCTCTCCTAACTTCGCGTGATAATCAATCATTATAGTAGGTACATAGTTGCGCATAAAAGTCGCTTTCGAGTGCTTCAATATTAATTAATGTCTTGACTGAAATCTAGTTTTGGATGATAAACTTCCTGCTTCCACTGTAATTTGACCAATGTAATTAATTTTTATTGTAGGCCATCCAGGGAGGTTCAGTTAGACTCACTTGAAAAGGAATGTTCGAAGCAGTGAAAGAAATTCCGTACACTTTCAAACCATCCCGTTTCCATTTGAAAAACTGCTTAACAATAATCAGCGAACCCTCTTACCCATCGAGCAGATTTTTGCATTTCATTCAAAAGCAATTTAGGATTCTTTTCTATAATTTAATCCATTCAGTAGATTAACTCGGTTCGAGCATTTTTATGCAGTGTGGAATAATATTGTCGATGCATACGACGTTGACGCCCATGACGACAATCTAATAAAATCCGGAGAGGATAGTAAAGTGAATTTTGAACGCCCCTTGTATGCATCTCAAATTTCAATTGAGTTACGTCAAATGCATAGGACAAATATTCATAGATTCTAAATCTCTGAACGGCAAAGGAAGAAGCTTTAGCGTATGAGCAGTTGATGCGATGTGAAAATTGTACTTGAGCGATTCGAACAGGATATTAACATCGTTTTCATGCACGTACGAGTATTCTGAATAGAAAATGCATGCCGTCATGCAAGTTTTAACTGACAAGATATGAACATAAGGAGACAATCTCGTTAAATGTTACCGTTTTTGAATGAAGGGACATAGTGCATTATACTTCAGTTTTTCCGACAGCCTCTCGTCCAAATTGAATGAAAACGCACGTTGAATTCCAAGGACAAGACTTCTGAATATGCAACGTAACGGATATGGATATTGCGATTGCAGGACTACGAACAGTAGGTACTTAATATTTTTTCACAGTGTTTCATCAGTCAGGAAACTTGAAGTGAAACTGTTTCCAGGCGCCAGACTCGTAATAAGTAATTGTAAATTTAAAAAAAAATATGATATTCACCAATCGTATAGCGCAAATTTTCCAAAACTACACTTCATAGAAATTTCGACCTCAATAGGATATTCAAGACCAAGTAACGATGAGAATTGGCATACAAAACATTCTATCCGGCGGCATTAATCTTCTGTGGGGTTTCATTAGTTCCTGGACGTTTCCTGGCATTTAGGGATCGTTTATTTTCGCTTCGAATTGCTAGTTGTTATCTACTTTGCCTTTCCTGATTTTTTTTTCGTAGCCTCGACCATGGCTACGAATTCTATATAATTCTATAGAATACGGAATAACCCTAATTTATTGAACGATAAATTTCGTGATTCCCATTTATCTACGTTATCGTTTAGTGTATTAGTGCCCTTCGCTTTTTACCCATATCTATCTATACTTTACCTGTTTAAGATACTTCGCTCGGTCATATCTTGAATTATAATGCCGTCGACTCTTCGGCCGTCCATAGATATAATCGAATTTGGTACGTGAAAGCGTACCCATATCACGAACAAAGTTCCATTTGAAATGCTTTTCAAGTGATAAAAGTACTCGTTAGGAGTACAGTCTTAGATAAAGGTATCGATGAAACAAATATAAATAATTCGTTTATTGGTAAGTATGAGAAGGTTTATTTGTATTTGGGTTGTATTTCATAGAAAATGAGTACCGAAGAATAAAGTAAATTTTCGATTCAAGTTTTTTATTAAATAGAGACTAGTTTTTGATTAAATTTAATTTGTGATATTTTTATTATCATGGATATTTTTATTATTATGGATTAGATGCAATTTTTCCTCTTCAAGTCTTAATCGCATTAGTCTCAGTTTTATTATTCAAACATTTCATCGAATGTAAATATTTCGTCCTTTATACCCAAATCTTTTCTGTGAAATGTAACAAAATGAACATTTCCTTCTGATAAGCTATCGCCATCCGATTTCGAAAATAATTTCCAGAGCGGGTGGTAATATTGTTGCCTATTGATGGGTAAAATTAGTAGCCATGTGGTATTGGTAGACCAATAGACACTGAAGAAGAGGGCAGATTACCCTCGAAATATCGATATATGTCAATCAAAATAAATCTAGCTTCAAAAGGAAAAAATTGGTTTAATTAAAATATATATCATTGTTGTTTCTTGAACAAGGTTCAAAATCCTATAAATCCTTGAATTATGTAGCTCAAATGCTATTTTCTTCTAGCCTTAGACGATCAACCATGATCACCCGCCGAACTTTGATTTAACCTTGCTGTCACAAAAGGACAAAAATTTTTACAATGTATTTTATTCAAAGTATTGCCCCTTTTGCTTCTGTATTGACCGAAACAAGTGGCAATTAGAAAGACCAAGCTAAGACTCCCCACCCAATATTTTCGAAGTATTTTCGAAGCATGTTGAAGAGCATTGTCATGACGAAAAATTGGTCTCCCATTCTCACCGTTTTTCTTTCAACGCTCGTTTCAAACATTATCGTCTGTGCAATTATTATCTGTGCAGTTCTCTATTAATAGTTTGATCTGGTTTCAACACTTCATTATATATGACACACTTTTGATCCCAATAAATACAATGCCTCACATTTGGACAATGGACGTATGATTTGGCATTGCTTTTACTTATGGGCTTGGTTTCACATATGATTTTCCAAGTCTTGTACTGTTTTAATGAAAATATTTTTCGTCATCAGTAACCATATAATGCAAAAGACACGGTAAAATGCCGTTTCACGTCATTTGGATTGAGTTTATTGGGCGCCCGACTTACTTGTTTCTAAATAATTCCCGTTGCTTTGAGGCGCATTTTTCAGTTCAGTTCATTGAATTTTGTTTGAAAATAGGCTCTGAAAGATATATTCAATTTTTTTTTCCAAAAGTTTCTTTAATTATGTCTAAGATTTACATTTACAGTAATTTTATAGTACATTTTTTTCTGCTACAAGCTCGAATTTGTGCTTTTACACCTTTCATTACATTTAGCACAGCCGTTTCGTTGACCGTATCATTTGCTTTCGACCACTAGGTCGAAAATTTTTGAGTGATTTGGCAGCTTTACTTTCCTTTCTTAATATTCCTTGAACGGTAGCTCAATATCGTTCTATTGGCCTGAGCTCTGGAGGACAGGGTAGATTCACAAGTTTTTCAACAAAATCCATATAGTGTCCTCTATAAGATTTGATTATTTGTTAAGCGTATTGAGCAGTAGCTAAATCAGGATAAAATAATATAGACCCGCTATGGTTATTTCAAAATGGTAGCAGTCTTTTATGCAGGCGTTCTGTCACGCTAAATTCGTCACTGATTGTCCCTTTCGTGAATAACGGCTGAGTTTTTATTGACATATGGCTTGCCAAGCTATTACTTTTGGCCTGAATTTTTGCAAACTGTGGTCCAGGTAATACACATAACAGCTTAGCGGTCAGAAGATGACTGATCCTTGTTTTGTATCCAAATGCATAAAATATTTTCATAAACTTTTCCTGTTAACGTCATTTTTATAGCTGAATAGATAATTTAAATTCCAGCCCAGTTTATATATTTTTTAATCCGAGGGGAAATTTATGTATGTTTTATTGCATCAAAAAACTTTTAATAGTCATTGCCTAAGATAAAATGGTGCAGAATTTTCTGGAACAGTCCTTAAAAATTATCTTGAAGACGTTGACATCATCATTGGGTTTTCCTTTTCATTATGTTTCCGAGCCTCAGTTCTGTTCGGCCCTGAGCGATAGAGGTACCCAATTTTTGTGATCTTGCGCTTTAGACCTAGCTACAGGCAATACGCAGGCCATCTCTACGTTGGACAGTGGCAATGTGTGTCCGGGACATCTTAGTTCAGAGCAAATTTCGGCCCCATATAGTAAAATGGATTTGCCCGTCGTCATCAGTAGTTACATTTCACTGGGTCCGCCGATGAGTCCTATAGCACACCTTGCAGATATGATTCCTACTGGTCTAGACCTCGGGGGAGTTCTTCAGTTCTTTTCTGTAGTTTCTGTATTTAGAACCGACAGCTAGAGGCCATGCTTCGTCATCAATCGCTTCACCCTCCACATAACTTGGCTAAGTCTGAGTTGTGGGAAATTCTCGGATCTGGCAATGATTACCGCTGCAACGTGGTCAACGTAACCTTCCAGAAATACAACCGCGCATAGCAGAACATCGTACATAGTGTTTCAGAGGTCAGGTCCTAAGATTAACCCCTGTGCTGCACTTGAGGTTACACGCCTCCTTCTCATTACGTCCTCTGTTCCGTTAAGCAGCCATGGGTCCATAAGGTAGTCCAGCATCATGGGCAGCAAGTAACTAGGAATATTGAACCTCCGCTCAGAATACCTGGGGTGTGTTCAATGTGCATGCTATAGCTGCTTCAAAAGCATAGCATAGCATCCATTTAACAAGAGTCAAAATTTGAAGCAGCTATGGATATTGGACAGCCAAGAGCTGCTACGAAGGTCAGCAAGTTCAAAGATACTTTTTCAAAATTTTTTTTAAATTTTAATATTTGTGTTTTCGTTGATTAGTTCAATACTTCCATTGCACTTTGAAAATTGTATAAAATTTAGGAGTTTTCAACATACAGCTGCAGACACCATTAAAATTTTCTTAACATATTTAAACAGTATCACTTATTTCCGGCTTTTGACGCCATATATGTGAAAAAGAGCAAAAAATAGTCGTTGAAAATTTGATGGTACATGAATCAGTGCACCCGCCCTTTTCCGCTTCATGCTCGCCTGCTAAAAACTCAAGATGAGCTGCACTGTGTGAAAGCCGACTTAAGTCGAGTTGAGTTGAAGTGTTTAAAAGCCCGTATTTAATTTATGCTATCACTATTTTCAAATTTTGCCTTAGCTACTTTCTTGCTATCCTCCAGACTGCGGGCAGCAAATAGCTGCTACCTTAGCAGCTATGCCGAAATCTTGGACAGCCCGACTGTCAAATAGCAAGCATCAGAAAGTAGCTATTTCGTGACATTGGACAGCCAGAGCTGCTAAAATAGCAGCTAATAGGTGCTATAGCATGCACATTGAACACACCCCTGGTTACTGAACTTGCTAAGATCAACCTACTGTTAGAATTTGATTTTAATCCAACGACTGCATAGAATATAGAGCCGAAAGCTTTGACTTGGTTGATGGTAATTTTACGATGTTAAGACAGCCACAGAATTTTTAGCATATTCAGAAAAAACACTCTTATAGCCAAAAAAAACACTCTCTCTCTTTACTTAACGTCAACAAAACCTGTGAATTCTCAAGAACATTTTTGGGTGCTGAAAAATAGGTAATTTTGTTGAGGATTACTACTCTTATGGGATGAAGAATTTTGAAGATTTCACATAGACAGAATGCAAAAAAAAAATTGATTGACTTTATAGAGTCTTAGGTTAGCCGCAGCTACGAAAAGGTGAATTTCAACCTGTGTCAATTATTGACAGGGCACCGCTACTTCAGGAAATACCTTGAGGTGCATCATTGAACCTTCGTTTGGCCACGTTCACTAGCGGAAAAATTCAGTAGACTCTTGGTTGCAAAATTAGGAACGAACTGTTAGCGTGAATCATTTTCGTTAATATTAAAAAATATGTCCAAAATTCAAACTTTTCCGATAGGGAACCCTCAAATTCTTTCATTCTTTATTACTTCCTATGCAATCATCGGATCAAAAAGAAATTCACACGGTAGCTTGGTCCTGACCCAAAGTAAGTGATGAATTTTGATTTTTTTGGCTAGATATAACACGAACGTAGAAGCCCTTAAATCCCTTTTTTGACGTTATTTTTTATCCTCCACGTTGACCCCATGGCTCTTTGTATTTTATAAATTTAAAAACCTTTTGCACATTTTCGGTTTTGAAAAGACGGAAAGAGGGCATATTACTGACACTCTGATTGCGCGTTCTACAGGGGTAGCTGTGTTTAATAGCTCTGAAAAAAGAGCAGAGCATCTCAAGGCAAGCTAAAATAGAGTGGCTGCCGAAAAAGTCGAGCAAGTTAAAGCAATTGAGAGGGGGAAAAATCGACCAAGCTGGAGCAATTGAGAGCCAATTGTGAAAGTTGATTGACCAACTTATCAATTCCTCTGTGGTCAATTCACTAATAAAAAAACTCTACTTGCGTCACAATTTTTTGTTGAAAGTCGATTCCGTGACAGTTGAGAAATAGCTGGTTACGTGCCCAAACGTGCTCTACCAAAAAAGGTAGAGCAGAAATCGTGCTCTAAATTGCTCTAGTTCAACTTAGAGCAGACTCATGAAACACAAATCAGAGCAACTTCGGGCAAGTAGAGCAGCCAAATCGCTCATTAGATTCATTTTTGCTAAGACATCTCAGCATATTTCAACCTAGAGGAGCTCATTAAACATAGCTATTGCTGTATATGTGAAATAGATTTAAATTTTAGCTGTCTTTTATCCCTTTTGCGCCGGCAGCTATTTTAGTGGTATTTTAATGACTCTTATCATCGTATCGAAAAACAATTTTCAATAAACCAAGTACGCGAAATGAATTTCAAACATATTTCAAACATGTATACCATAATGTGTTGAAAACCTTCAATCTTATGTCTGCGCTAGGTGCCGCTATGAATGGTGAAAAATTGGCTCCAAATAATTTATCGCTGAAAACGTGCTTGTGGTGGTCATATGAACAAAATTGAATTTCGCTATTTATTATGTTTCGACTAACGTACTTAGCCATAAAATTACATCCGACGATGCTACCAAAAATGCTTTTCGTATATGAATAAATTAATAATAATTGAAAAATGAGGCCCACTGAGAAAATTAAATGAAGCAGACTTTGTATGCTAAACCAAGTTTTTTTGAGGGAATGTATTGTTCATTGCGTGAATCAACTGCATGTATATATTTATTTAATAGCTCCTTAAATTCTTTTTATTCAATTCCAATAAATTTTTTTATTCAGTTTCTCATCATACCAATATTTTCCAAATTTCACTCAACCTTCACGATGTGCTAACAATCTCAAAAAGTTTTCAGCACGAACACAATAGCTGAAGTTTCGAATATCTTTTCTATTGAAATCTTCCCTTTAACAAAGCAGAACACACAAGACCATAACCGCCCATTCTATGAACTTTGGAAAACGCATCGTTTCAGGACACGCTCCCAGTTTTATGAGTTGGTACGTTTTATGGCCTGTAAGCTTCTAGGAGAGACTGCCGATGTAATGTCGTGACGTAACTGCATTAAATTGCGAAATGGAAATTACATAAATTTGTGAATTCAATGGAAGAATCGACGGATTCCACTCCGCCTCGATCGGATAATTCTTAGCAGTCGAACGATCGATTCATCAATAAACAGTTCCCATTTGCTATAATACTCGCGGCTGTCAAAAAAATTTGAATTTTTTAGCTCTTGAAAAAATTTCTGTGGCAGCTTATGATTTTGATGAGCAATAATGCGATTTTCGATCACGAAAGGCTAAGTAGATACGTTTATCATGTGATATACATATATGTACATATGTTTGAACGTATTCCTAAATCAGGTCAAACCTTCGAAGCTTAAAGTAGATGAAAATATTATTTAGAACCGTTTTTGGGTAGCGCCTTTGAAATGCGATACATTTTGCTGTATTTGTCAGCTTCATCGGGCTTAGCTCGTTTTTTCTCTGCCTTGAAGGCTTTCAATGAGCTTAAAAGAACTGATCGTTGGGAATGATAAAATTACCTGATGGTAGACCTACCAAAGTATGTACATATATGATTGTTGGCATTGTATATCATTATAAACCTTTGGATACGAAATCAGAAATACCAGCTTATGAAAATCATTTGGTTCTAATACTTTTTGGATTATAGGATGAAAAAAGCTTCATTTAGTTATTTCATACTTAAGTAAATTTTAAAGTTATATATTGTACATTCAGCTGCATAAAAATGTGAAAATATGTACACATATGTACTTTATTATCTTTATGCCAGCTAAGTCATGCGAAAGAAAACGAATAGCTATCGCATATCATTGAAACTTATAAATAAAACAGTTGTTTGCGTACTGTCTGGATAATATAGAATCAATTATTATTCACAATCAATAGGAAATCAGCTGCTTGCAATGGCGTCATTCATGGCAACTGTTTTTATTTTAAATATAATGTGATGTGAAACATTCCAGAAATTTAGTGCATGATCTCAACGACAGAAGAAGAAAATATTCTGCTGGAGGAATTTATTATTATTACTTTGAGTACAAGAGCTCTTAAGGATCGATGAACATACATATAGTATATCATTTTTAATTTGGTTCCGGTAGTTTCATGATTGCTTCAAATTAATCTTCATTTTCTCTTTTGTTCAAATTATACAAATCAACTATCTCATTTGAAATGTAAAGTCTAATCATGTTGATTTACAATGTTTGAATAAACCCATCATAAATTAAACTAATTAGACGTTGGTGCTCTACGTCTCAACCATGTTGAGACTATATCGAAGTGTCATACTATGCTTCGAAGGATAAAATAGCTAGCTGCATACTTTGTCTTCTGCTCACCTGTCGGACGTTAAATAAATGATAGTCATTTGCCCACATTGACTATCCATGCACATGTGTACTTCACACAATTCTGCTCTGAATAAATTTACGTGGATAATGGTTTATATCATCCACCCTTTTAGTGTAGCGACACATTGGACGGTAGGTACTCGTATGCATGTATCTATACTTTGTAGTCACCCGCTTTATTTTCACGAAACGACTATTTATTATTTTTGATGATGAATGGTAAACGTTTCATTCAAATGCCTTCTAATGTTTGTAGCCAAACAACTGCGGGTCGTCTAAATGGATCATTTGAATTTGCGACGGTTTCACATGCACGATAATATATAGCGAAACCATGTGATATGTGAGATAATGTATTTGTTACGAAAAAAAAGTCACGGCAAATGAAGTCAAAATCTGTACACAATACGTCGGTCAGTTTGTTGCAAGTATTTAGCAGTTATATTTCAAGAGCAACGATTTAGGATAGATTTGGATAACCTACCCTGGATAACCTAGATAACCTACTTCCTACAAGTGAAATACCTACGACGTCGTTGTGATTTCATTAATTAATTACATATCTCAGCCATGGTTTGATTAGAGAATGGTACATTCATGTTCCAAGCTACCAGTTGCATTTTTTGATTTCACAAATATTGCCCAACCTTTTTTTAATTGCATCATCTTAAGCTATGCTTACATATTAGCAATGAAAACAGGATACATTTTGTATTAGTTTTTTTCGTAGAACATACGCACATAAGAACTCTTACGATAGTGCTAATTTGCCTACAAAATTATACATAATTTAGCGCTGGTTGAACTGCTACATCTCTAAAACAAATGCACCTATGCTTTTTAATTAGTCAAGAGATTGTTCGGATACCTGATTCATTTGGTGGTTGGATCGTAGGATGATAATAATAATAATAATGCCACAAAAAATTAACTTGATAATCTTTTTTTGTATATCTTGAGTTTGGTGTTATATGGTTATATGGTCTGGATTATCTCCTTGTTTCTTAAACAATAACTTTGTTCGTGATGTTAAACTTTTTTACCAGTGTGGGCTTTTTAAGTCAATATCACTGAAAAAAATCCACATAGCGCCCAGAGCCATGTAACATAGCGCATTATTTATGGCCCCATACGCCATGTACATAGTACTCTGAGCCATGCAATATGGCTCCCAGCGCCATAATGTCAGAATCTACATAGCGCGTGGTCCCATGTAACATGGCGCAGGATTTATGGTCCCACACGCTATGTACATAGTACCCTGAGCCATGCAGTATAGCTCCCAGCGCCATAATTACATGGCGCAAAAATTATAGCCCCACACGCCATACTACATAGTGCCATGAGCCATGTAATATGGTTCAAGGCACTACAATTATAACTCGCAGCCATACTGTGTGAGGAAATGTATAAATGACAGCAAGCTTCTTAAGTATAAGAGGGGTATGGGCTTTGATGTCATTTATCCCTCGGGAATTTCTTTGGTAGAATTCCCTCACCTAACATCAAGTGCTCTACCTCCAGGTGCTCCGAACTGAGAAGGTTCGTGGCCTTTTTTTGGATGCGAACTGGATCATCTTCAGATGCACTGAGAAAACACATGGCGCCAGATGCCATAATTTATAGACTTCTGGCGCCATGTACATAGTCGATTTGTGATAAAATATAGCGCCACACGCTATAGTACATAGGAGCAGACGCTATGCTTATAGCCCTCCACGCCATGTACTATAGTCCTCCACGCCATGTACTATAGTCCTCCACGCCATGTACTATAGTCCTCCACGCCATGTACTATAGTCCTCCACGCCATGTACTATAGTCTCCCACGCCATACAGTATAGTCCTCCACGCCATACAATATAGTCCTCCACGCCATACAGTATAGTCCTCCACGCCATGTGCTATAGCTCTCCACGCCATGTAATATAGTCCGTCACGCCATGTACATGGCGTGGAGGACTATAGTACATGGCGTGTAGGCCTATGTACTTTTCGCCATGTATTATGGCGTGTGGCGCTATATTTTATTACAATCCCTAAATCGACTATGTACATGGCGCCAGAAGTCTATAAATTATGGCGTCTGGCGCCATGTGTTTTCTCAGTGATCATATCGGAAGTTAGTTCCAGATCCCAAACTATACGATTTCTGTTTATTATCTGATTCAATGAATTTTCAGATCAACGGTAGATGTTGCTCAGGTTTTGAGAGGTAAGATTTGATCTCTTTCGTATTGTATTCAATCAACTTCGTTTAAGTTGTTTTTCTTAATCTTCCACCGAAGAAAACTGATATTGGTACAGGGTTCGAAATTTATTTTGAAGTGTCTCAATTATTTTTTGGACTCACGGGTCCGATGTGTGTATGAAACAGTCAATTTGTATTGAGAGTCAGTCAAAATGTTAGAATGCCGCACGTCGCTAAAGGCTCTATTGATAACAAGTACTCTTATACTTTTCGACTTATTTGGTATGAAATACTCTTGAATATCGTTGATTACGCAAATAGTTGTTAGTAAGTTGAAAGCTTCTGTCGAAATCCAAATTACAGCAAAGCAAGTGCTATTTTATTATCAACAAAATAATTTATAAATTCGTGTCAGGATTAGTTATTTGAAAATACTGCCAAGTTCTCATGAAAGGGTCAAGCGATATGTGGTTTATGCCAAATTTTGGAATCTGTTTGGATTTTTATTGTGCCCAGCAGGCAGCATAATATTATTGGTCGACATAAATCAAATTTAAAACAGTAAGTTTTTCGTTTATTTTTTGGCTAAATCTAAATTGGAATGTACTCAGTACTTATAAGTAATCGAAATGAGTCTGCAGCACAATGCTCTTTTGTGAATGTTTAAGTTAGGCTACTAAAGATCATTTATTTCTAACGCATTTCTAAATGTTGAGATATGAGAAAATTAAGTATAATGTATGCGGATCATCATGGTCTACTCAGTTACTTTGTTACGAGCATTACTAAGACATTAGGTTATTCCTGATGGGATGATATGCTGGCTAGTTTCAGCACATACTAGAGTTTTTCAGAAAATAAAGACCGCTTAGTTGCACAAAGCGAAAAATATAATATGTATTCGAAAAAAATCTGTTAAGTAAATATCTGAATCTCGCTTCTTTTCTCTACATAATCACCTTCTATATTGAAATAATTATTTTATTTATTGACGAGCTTTAGAATTCAGTTTTTATACACTTCTGCCTCCAGCTCAATGATACCATACAAACATAAATGGAGGAAGCTTCATAAATGAAGGAAGCTTCAGGTACAGAGTGGCTACATGAAGAATGAATGTTTAATTCACATAATTTTTTTTTCTTTATTCACTTGAAAAATAATACATTTTTATAAGGTTTTTCCTATTGGGTTGGTGGTGACGCATGTGCGATATTTTATCAAAAGGCTTTTCATTACTGCCTGGAGGATTGCAATGGGAATCGCCTCAACTATCGTTTGAACGGAATGCTTTAAATCATTCAAATTTGTTGGTTTTGTTTTGTAAACTTCCTGTTTGCAATAACTCTACATGAAAAAATCAGGCGCAGTAAAGTCAGGAGACCTTGGGGCCAACCGAACAACCGAATGTGAAGTTTCTGGCAATCATTTTATGGAGGAATTTTCGCTGCAATTCTGTCGAAACAACCCCGGTTATGTGATAAGTTACACCATCTTGTTGAAACCACACAGAATTGAAAGGCTGATTATCCTTCGACGTAGCTCTGGAAAGAAAAACTCTTTTAACATATTTAAGCAACGATCCATATTGACCTTAACTGTAAGATCGTTTTCTTCGAGAAAGTGAGGCTCGACAAAACATTTTGATGAAACTGTACACCATGCACAAGTGTTGTGATTCCAAGTAAATACGATTCCGTCTTCCCATATTCGACAATTTAGTTTATCAACATTGCCGTTTAGATCAAAATGGGGCCTGTCAGATAAAAAAATGCAGTTCAAGATGTTTTCGTCCTCTTCCACCATTTGAAGTGAGAACCAAAGTGAATCGGAACATCTGCTACCTTCAGTTTGGCTACTTGATAAATTTTATAAGAAAATAAGTGCAAATATTTATGAAGAACTGTCTGTTGATTCCTATAAGAGCAGTTAAGTCCTTGTCGAAACTTTAGGTTTGGTTTGTATTTTAGCAGCTACAGCAGAGATAGTTTCCTGCGTCGAGATCTCAACGATAATACCTTTTAATGGTTATCTCGCGGTCGACATAATTGTTTACAAGCCTCACTATAGTCCACCAAACGTGTGCCTAAATTCTCTTTGGACGGGAATCACAGACTCCAATGCGTGATAGAGGCGCACAATCCAAATTCTTGTTTCATTATCTCAATCGCCTATTTTCGCTAAAACTAAAGACCAATCTGTGAAATAAAAAAAAGATTACGATTAGACTTCTGAAAAAAGACTACCCAGAAAAAAGTTACTACATTTTTTTGTAGCGTTCTTCATGAGACATTGGTCTCCTACATACAGAATGGTTTTTTCGAATTAATATTGTATTTTTCATTTTGTGTAACTAAACGGTCTTTATGCTCTGGATGACCCTCGTGTGTCGTTCGATATTCACCTGGATTTGATGAAATCCACCACTTTCAGATGTACTTATCTTTTCAGGCGACAGCTGACTGAAAACAGAAATAACTCTGCCGCAGCTATATTGTTAGTCTTAGGTAGTGACCAAGCGACAAACTCGACAACTATCTGTTTGAAACGTAGACATTATTAATATGCTACAGTAAGTAAAAGTTCCTAAGGTGATCAAAGTGCTAAAAACAAGGGTTCAAATCTGTTCACACTGTTATCTTGGCATATTTTACGCAAAAGCTTGGGTCTCAGTCTATCTATAATTCAATTGAGGGAAAAAATTAAGGCTAGCAAACTATGCATTAAAATGAAATTACTTCTCGTCTGCTAGTTGATAATATCCGCCGTTTACGGTTTTGCCCCTGTTTGTATTAGCTTCCAGATCTCGGATAATTAAACAATTTTTGATGTTGTCCAATTCCTTCCGGAATGCTTTGCAGCACCTTCTGTCCGGTGTGTGTCCTAGTATGTACAACTTTCTTCAAACCTTTTTTCCTACACGGTACTTAGTTCTCTCACGTGAAGTGCAATTTTGCTTTGTGACCCTCTGAGAAATGTAGTTATATCTAAGACCCATGGGATTTCTAGTACGGTTTCTGCACCTAAAACACTTAATATAACTTGATACGGGTGCCTGTTATATGGATCCTGTAGTAGATTCAGCCAATTCTTATCTTGCTTCGCTTCAATAGCTTCCTTGCTATTATTTTTATTGTATGTTGTTTTTCTTATCACAGTACCTAAACAATGCAAAAATAGCCGATAAAAGTTCGCAATTATAACTACTATTCTCTAGCTTCAGCTTCAAGATATATTTCAATTATTTGGATGACTATTTCAACTTCGAGTTTTTTTTGGCAGAGTGCGTTTTGTCATAAAACTAGTTTCGCAACATTTCTCACCCCCGGTTTCGTTGAGTAGTAAATGCTCGCGGATTCAAGTAAACAGGTAGATTAATGTTTGTATTTAAATCTCCACCAAATAGGGCGACTGACAAAGTATACGTAAATAGAAGTTGTCTCAACTTTGATGAGCAACTTCGTATAATTTGCAGTTCTTTACATGAATCATTGCCAAACTTTTACAAAAAATGTTGTTTGTCGAACTCTATCTACTCGAGCTTGAAATTAATCCAGCTGTTTTTTGTTAATATGTAAGATAAGTATAAATAAGATACTTAATGTGTGTGTTTTATGGCCGATGTAAAACATGTTTAATTAAGAAAAAATGATAGCAAACGAAAGATTTTGATATGGAAGAATAGCACCAGACTAGGCGGAATAAGTCATCTTTGTAATTGAATTCAATTGTTGCGGACGCTTATTTGCATGTGCATAACAACGTAAACTTACTTGCTATCGGGTACTTCTCACATTCATGGATGGTGGTTGGTAGTTATTTTACGTGATTAAATATTCATTGCAATATTTTTATTATACATAAAAGATTTTAGTTAGTCTACATATAATAGTTTGCCTAATTCCATCGTTTTATAGCGCTGCGATTGAAAAATTTTTTTCCGTTCTTATTGAATGTGTATATGAATGCATCATGCCTACTAATATCAATAATTCTACCAATGATATAAATGCAGTGGATACTGAGCTTTTACTAAAAAAGAATATGTTGAGAAGCAAATCAGAGTTTCAACTCATACCTTCATTCCAAGTCTACCGCAAAAAAAGACTTGTAAGATCAATTTGGTGAACACCGCAAGTACAAATTTTGTAACGAATTTTGTATAGATAGGTGCTTATGTATATACATGTTAGCACAACACATTGCATCATTGATGCCAGAGTGAAGCCAAAGGATATTCTTTAGATGGGCTTCACCCTACGGTGCCAAAGTTCTTTAAAAAACCAGAGTTGCTGCTTTCACTCACTCAATTTAATTTTTGAATAGAACGTTGCTTCTCTTGTTATGTACTGTTGTTATCATTTCGTACGGATCGAAACTTGATAGTCGTTCATTTTTTCTGCGTTATGAATTCGAATTCATTTAAATCATACACTTTCTTCATGAAGCTACATTCTTGCCTCACGCTGAGCCCTTCAGCGTAAATTGACAACACTAAATGTAGTTGCAAAAAGCCCACTTTGATGTTGTTGCCTTGACTAGCGAAGCATCGCATCAAGTCCATAATTATCTGAGGAAAAATAAGATTTTAAAGTCACCCTTGTTGGGGGTGAAGAATATTCCATGCGGTTTAGTCCCAGGCTATTTCGAGATCGCAAACTTCAGAGGAAACCTCTAAACGCAATTAAACGTGTCAAGCCTTTGACAGTGACGACAGCAACAGCAAAACATTGCCTTGGCTTACTCGCATCGCAGCGCGGGATTCCTATCTTTCCAAGCATCATCGAGTGGTTAATTTATTTTCAAATGGCTGCCTGGGAGAGTATTTAGGTTAACTGGCAATACCCAAGCAAAGACCCAAGTCGTGGTTTTTTCATCATTTCTGTTATTAATTGCTTTTACGGATGAAATTACTCCAGCGGCTCGGAAATATCACATTACGTTAAAATGTTTGCTTATTTGATGATAACATATCGACCATATGAAACTCATAAGAGTTGTACCACGCATATGTGAATAGATAGATTAGTTGCTCACGGATGACTGAACTATGTCTGTCATTCATAATATGTATGTAATCAATTTGCAGCGAATAGTTTTATGCCATTGGAATTGTTGAAGGGATTGTTTTATTTCGCAGACATTGTGTTCTATACTTAGAAGATGACAATGCACAAAAGATGTTGTGATAATATGAATCTGATGGCAAACTGTACAATGTTAAAACAAACAATAAATAAAATCTCAAGTCATATGTCCATTGTGTGTTAATTATTTTTATTATGTCTACTTCGGCGATGTAGAAGATGATTTGTTAGAAATATCTGAGACTACTCACACTCAAGACACTGATTACCTCTATCAATGTCGTTCACAAGTGCAATAATTATTTTGCACAGTCCTCCTAAAATTCTTAAGAGATTGTATTGTTAATAGTCAAACGGAAAGAACTTTAAGAATCAGAATTTATTACCATAAAGTTTCTAAAGGAACACAGGCCTAACACTGATACTTAATCAAGGCTATCTAGGAAGCCAGATTAGGCGCACATATTGCAGGATAATAGGTGCCCCGCTGAAAAACAAATGAATGAAATAAATATGTTTGAAAATAAA
The DNA here is from genome assembly GCA_963978885.1 of Nemotelus pantherinus. Classification (NCBI taxonomy): domain Eukaryota; kingdom Metazoa; phylum Arthropoda; class Insecta; order Diptera; family Stratiomyidae; genus Nemotelus; species Nemotelus pantherinus. The sequence continues at coordinate 46,204,384 of OZ022264.1, forward strand.
CAAATAAAACATCACAGCACGGTGCTTGGATATTTATGACATGAAAATCATATTCCAAATTAGAACCAAACACTAATCTGAGGTTTATAAAGTGTTCGACAATATAAAGAACACTTGAATACAAAAATACCGGAGGAGTTGTTTTAAAAGTGAATGACTCCTGGCGATACTTTGAGATGTTTCGCGATAGAGAGTTTATTTGGCATCAGTAGACATCTGATTTGGTTGTCACATTCATCCTTAGACTCAATTATTATGTATATGCAAAAGCCATATTATACCCAAAAGAGGTAGGGAAAAATAACGTGATGGCCCCTTAAGAAAACTTCAGGTGTGGTGTGAGAGAAGAGCGAGTATTTAGAGTGAAACTAGAGTGGCGATTGAAAAAGGGGGGAAGAGTTACAAATAAGCCGAAACCTTGAAGTGTTTTACGAAGTTGAACTAGGGTTCACAGAGTCAGCTAAACTTTTAGAAACTGTAGCGCAGGCTACAGTGTTCCAGCACATTGTTGGCATATGTAAGATTATTCTGCAAACCTTGTCTCTAGAGTATTTTAGACAGTTTAGTATTCAAAATTATAAGTCAACATATCAATGATCCACCGAATATGCCACATTTTTTAGGAGCAACAGATGGGAAACACTTTCAAATTCAAGCACCAGCGAAGCCCGATATTCTAACCATGAAAAAAAAACAATAGCGTCATTCGTTGTTGGTGACACAACATTGACGATAAGAGAAGAACTAATGGGGGTGTACTCCGGGAACTTACTTCCACGTGAAAAAGAAGTTTTCAACTGTCGACTAAGTCGCGCTTTGCGATTAATTTAGAATTTTTTCGGTATTCTCGACGTCCAGTGGGAAGTTTTGCAAAACAGTATAAATCTCTAGCCACAGAATGCGGAGAACATGGTCCAGGTTACTGTCCTCCTTCATAATTTCATCGTTTTTAACGATTATCAGCCAACTAGCACAGTACAGTGTGTGGTTCCAGGGCTATTCAACAATCGCTCTTCAACTATGTAATCATAAAGCAAATTTGTTATTCACCGTTGTTCATATATATCTGGTTTGAATTAATACCCTAGCAAATTAAAAAAAACCTAGCATATAGAAATCGCTAGAAAGTCTTATTATCTACGAGATGTAGAGGAATTGTGTACATTTTGAATGCATTTTCCACGAAATATGCTCGTAATTATAGGATTTTTGAATCCTCATTTTTGGACTTTTCTCGTGAACGCATCATCTGATTGAGCTGATATTTTCAGGATACACTGGTCTGGTATAATATGGAATAGGTCCAAAATTCACCAAATTTTTGGCTCTTTGGTGCCGGTGATAAGGTGATATTTTAATTTAAGCTCCCTACAATTCCATTCACTAATAAATTTAAAAAAAACGAGTGTGCGGTATGAATTTTGAACTTATCTCGAATATGATAACGTTTTGGGAATTTTTAACCTTTCGTATACGATAGATACCTGGTAGGAGTGGTGGAAAATTGGCTGCAAACGCACTGGCGATAGTCATATGAACAAAACTGAATTCCATAATTAAATGTAACCTTTGAACTAAACGTGGAGTAAATTTCAACCCGATATTTTAATTATTCTGTGTTCTATTTAAATACAAAATTATAAGATTTTTATTGGAAAAAAACTAAACAAATTATATGAAGGGGGCAGTTTGATAAGTCAGTGACTTTTTGAATTTCCCGCACAGTAACTTTAAATGCAGCACTGCTCCCGTCAACTGCCATCAATTAATAGACTACTGAAAGGTTTTGAGCAAGCTGTGTAATTTAGTTTGTGTTTGACAGCCATTGAAAGCAGACAACCTTATGACTTTTAACGAAAATGGAAACCAGTGAGATTCATGTGCTGACTAAACATTACTTTTTTTTTTTGCTTTTTTGCTGATTAAGCATTACTACCGAAACCACAAAAAGACTTGACAAATACTATGAGAAATCTGCACCATCGATTTCAAGAGTTGACGTGTTTTTTTGCGTTCCGTTATGGTTGTAAGAGTACAAGTGACGTTGAACTTTCAGGTCGCCCAAAACTCGATCATTAGCGGAACCTTGTGGCCACTTCAAAGGAGTGTTTTAGAATGTTTAGCCGCAATCAAAACTAGTTTTTGCACTGTTTTGTGTCCGTAGACGCGACATGGATCCATCATACCACACCAGGCACGAAAGAACAATCAAAACAGTGGGCTTCTTCGGGTGAACGTACACCAAAGAAGGCCAAGATGGGTCGGTCGGCCAACAAGATCATGGCCACAATTTTTTGGGATGTACATTGATGAAACGATCCCGTTAAATACTATTCACAGCTTTTGGATGGATTTGATATTGATTTAAAGTAGAAACGACCGCATTCGGTAAAGAAAAAATGTTGTTCTATCAAGACAATGCACGGATGCGCCCGTGTGTCGTCACCATGGCAAAAAATCATAGATTGGGCTCCGAACTCCTACCCCATTCAGCAGATTCTCCAGATTTAGGCCTCTGCGACTATTTCCTCTTTCCAAACCTGAAGAAATGACTAAGCGACGAGAGATTTGGGTCGAATGAAGAAGTCATCAGTGAAACAAACGCCTATTAGAAGTGCTTGAGGAAACCTATTATTTGGTCGGAATCAAAGAATTGTAAAAACCCTGAAAGGCTTAGCGATGGCGGTAGGGAGACACATATGGGAGAAGCAGATGTCAATTATCCCATTATTCTTTTAAGTGCCACATTTATTTCTTATTTTTCTAAAGCGCTAGTGTTATGCCTAGTCGCTACTAAAGCTTTATTGTGGCACTTAATTAATGGAGCGCTGGTATTATGCCCAGTCGCCGGCTGTTAAGACAACACAAGATGAACAAATACAGCCATGGGCACGGTGGGATTCGAACTCACGGGCAGTAGATCGCTGCTTCGGACTGACGCGTTAGCGAGCTAATAATATGAAAATTTGATGGCACTCCTCTTAGTACCAGTGCTGGCAGCACTTTGTTAGCACCACAGCCAAACGTTGCGTTGGAATGTGTGAATTAAAATGCATGGTTAACTTAAACCAACCCAATTAATTAATAAAAAAAACTTCTGTGAAACATGGGTTCACTTTAGACCAATACATTTTGTGAATTTAAATTGCTCCTGATTATCGGGTCGTGATTTCTCGCGAACTCAAATTTTGGTTGCTAATAAAGAGGTATTTTCATCTGCGATGAGAAATTTTGAAAATTTTAAACTGAATCTATTTAAAAGAATAAATTTATCAGTTGTTTGCATTTTTTTCTTAAAAACTAAATTTTTTCAGGGGATTCGGTGAATTAATCAAAAGTTATACAAGCGCCAATACTTACGCACGCCAAATATATTTCGTAGTAATTCGATGACGTGCGACAAATCATAATTTGAAATTTCAGAGTTTCTTTGCCTACTTTGAGGCATTTGGCGCCCATATGGGATTAATAATTTCATACTTGAAACATTTTACTTTATTTTATTTTTACACATTTTACTTTTTTTACTTTTTAACAATAAGGTATTTTGACACATTTTACGGTTTTGGTTCGATAATGGTGAAAAAGCAGACTCAGTGGTTGAAATTGTGAATGGTGTTAATGGCTCCTATACTGTCACAGCCGATTGCGGGCAGTTCTGGTTTGGTTGATTCTATTTTGGTTGTTTTGATGTTAAGGCTGCGCCTCGTACAGGTACGTCCGTTGTCTCGAAAATGCCGATCAAATCATTGAAGTGATGAAAACAGATCAGCATGCTAGAAATCATAGAAGAAGCTGAAAAAGTAGCTAACGATCAGTACCAAATCCCGAGATAAGTACTAAACAGTACCAACTCGTGCCATTGCTGAAACGTTAAGTGCCTGGATATCAGCAATGGAAAACACACGAAAATATTGTTAAGAAATCAGCTACTATAAGGTGCTTTCGTATAGGTGCTTTCGTATAACTTAGGACCTTCATTATCAACGATTTTAGTATTTGAAACTAGCGGTTAATCAAAGGTGACGAAATTTGGCCAATAAAAGAGGAGTTGTGTTCTATAAGGACAATGCCAGGACACATGCACCTATGTTGGCTCACCAGACACTCCGAGAGCTTAATTGGGAACTTTTGACTCACCCATCTTCTAGTGTGGATTTGGCACCAAGCGATAACGATCTACTTTTTCTTGGTGACAAAAAGTTATCCACAAAACCAGACCGTGAAAATCGTATTTTTCCCCAATGAAGCCAATTTTATGAAAGAGACATGCAATTATCATAATGATGATGACGAATTGTAGAAAAAAGCGGTGCGTATTTGACCCGAATCGAAAAATCCTAGCTATGTTAAATAAAACCCTGAAATAAACGAAAAAATTGATTTATTTAAAAAAATGGATTTCCAAACCTAATGTATACTAATCCTTATTTTCAATCCTACTGTTAATACTAATATTCTTCAAAGATAAAAACAATTATAAGAGCAGTCAACATGCCGCGTTTCTATCGTTTTTTTCTATAACAACACATACCCGTTAGACATGGGATCGACCGAATCAAAGCAGGAACAAATTATGTGGTAATCTAGGATTTGAAACCAATTTCGCGAATAGTGGTAAGGCTGCCCCCCAAATCAATTGAGCTATGTATTGATTTTTCTACAGCTGAGTTTGACAATGGGATTTCTTTTGATCATGTTAGTCTACAACATATCGCTAGACCTGTGTCACAAAATAAATATGTCAACTTTTTCAATCATTCGCTTCCAATTTATTTTCTATAGCTTCATGCAAATGCCATTCAAAAACGATACCATTACAATATGCAATTTGTAGCGCCATAAGCCTACGTTTCTATGTTTGCTGCCAAAAACATTCGATGTATTTGTTCGACCCCCCCATGATCCAATAAACGAACAATACATTGCCAGCTAGTTCCAAGTAGGTAAATTCTTCCTCCAAATACCGATATCTACATAATATGTGCATATAAACTTACACAACCTATTTTGGCATGTGTGGCAAATACTACGTTATGTATTTTGCCATTCATACTTCAGCATTTCGTAATACCATTTTATTGCTGTCGTTTATCATAATTTCTCCATAAACCGAATAGCATAAAAATGATATTAAAACCGAAGGGATATGAATTTCCTAAACTTTGGGATTTATGATGACATAAAGAAATCCATATCGGAGCCCAAGGACTTTAATTGGACGTTTTTTTTTTTGAGTTTAATGGGCTCTTGTGCGCGTTCTCACTCCATTTCACGAAGCTGTTTAGCAGTTGTACCTTAACTTTTAAATTTTATATCAATGAAGCTCCTGTCAAGTAAGATTAGAACTCCATTGAAAGCTGGGAAACTAATTTTGTGCATCTTCAATTAATAAAATAGGATGATGGAAAACATAACTGAGCCTTTAAAACATCGTCTCTGTGATCACCTCTACCGACAGCTGGTTAGGATAGTAGCATTGAAAGCAAAAACGAACTGGGACAGGAGGATTGCTCTTGTTTTCAATGCTATTATCTTAGCCAGCTCTCGATAGAGGCGCGGAAAACGCGACTATCTGAAACTTCAGATCACAATTTCCGGTTCTTACAGATATGAATAATTGATGAATATTTTTTTTATGAACAATTGATAGTGAATTAGAAAACCAGCTGCGAAAATGAGAAAATAAAATTTCATATTTAATTGCATGATTGCAGGATATCAAACGACTAAGATGCTCAAATGCAATAATTCAGTACAATCTTAAATATAAACTTGAAATGAAAATCGAAATCATACATTTCCACCAAGCGTAAAATTGTGAACGTCACGAGTCGTCAAACAAAAATCTTGACTTATTTCAACTTGAGTTGATGCTATTGCTCCCTGGTTCGTTTGTAATCTAAGTTCGGCCTAAAAACGACAGACTTTCTTTGAAATGGAAATGGCAAACATCATTTAATCTGTATACAAAACTCTGTTTGAATTCTATACAAATACGAACCCCACGACGAATACTTGAGTGTAATTGTAACTTATGCATATATGGAATAGTGGTAGCTACTGAGCTTCGTATCAAAGGTGGCTGACAATGAATAGCAAAGGAAACTTGCCTTCCAGAATATTTGAACATAGTTAACGAGCTAATTTAACTGAAGCCTTGCATATTTATGAAACTACAGACAGGATTGAAGGACCTTTGGGCAACGTCTTCTCCTTCCCGACTGATGTTGTTTGTTATGTTGTGGATGCTTACTCAACACACTTGGCAAGTTGGAGTTCCATAAATTATTTATAACTCCCGCAGATAGTATATGGAGCTCAAGCACAGCAGTGATCGCATATTTATGTGGCGTATACTGTAAAATTCTAGGGAAGAAAATATGATTTATTTTCAAATATTGTAGAAGTAAACATCTGAAGCAATGCGGCGAAAGCTCATCCCCAATTGCATAACATATGTATTGCTCATAGGTTGTATTTACGCTCATATATTTATTGAATTTACCCTAAACGATCCCAGAATGCCCAATGTGGGTAGGAATAATTGAAAGCTTATTGCCGTAATCACAATACAGCGTTTTTCGCTGCGGCCAACGCAGCGTTCCACAGGGGGAGGCGTGAAAGCCGCAGTTGAATTTGGTAAATCACAATGCAGCGACAATGTCGCTGTCTATGCAACCAAGGCACCAACCAAAATCATTTTTTTTTCTTTTGTATTGCTAAATCCTGTTGTACGAGGATTAGGTTGGCTTATCACAATATTCATCAGCCATCGCTTGTCTATTCCACCAGACCATTCAACCTAATTCAAACAGAGTTAATTCAACCTAGTGGTGATGCCAACCTATGGTAGGTATCACCGCTAGCAGTGCGGCAAAATTAAAAATTTGGCAAATTTCGCCGCTGCCGCAAATTCCGCCGCAGCCATTGTGCGCGTTACCATACAAAACAGTGCATTCTAATTTTTTGACAGCACTTCCCGCAGCCCACTGCGTTGGCCGCAGCGAAAAACGCTGTATTGTGATTACGGGGTATTGCGTGTATTGCCTTATTTTGGACACGCATATGTATATCATTTATATCACTCGACACATTCTATAGCAGCGCATAAAATAGGACCCATTTCGATAAAAATTAAATAATATAAAAATTTTAGCGCATCGCTTAAGTTATTCCAAAATCTGCGGATGGAATCATCATTCGCTTTGCTGATATAAATAAATAAATAAAGGAGAAGGGTATAAACTTGTATCTCAATATTATCTCGGAACTGCTACTTTTTAAATACTAGCACCAATTTATGTTTTGCTTGACGTGACGTTGGTTATCCTAATACGCCTCCTGTGATGAATTCGAATTCAATTTTCTCGTAAATTATGCTCAATCCTGTCATCCGCATTCAACCGTCCTCGGGCAAGGGCAAACTACTGTGTCTGCTCTTGTCATAAAGAACCAGATGACGTCGCATTATTCCTTCTTAGGTCGGACGTCTATCTAGTCGTTATTACTTGCATTCGTTTTCCCATTCGACATGCAGGCACCACCCTGCTGTTAAATCTTTTCCTGCACGTTCATTTCAGATGCTTACGATTAAATCTTTTTTCGAGAAAGAAACCGAGTTGAAGCACTATTCAAAATCGCCCGTATTGCATTTGATTACAAACGACGGTGGCCAGGACGATATGTTTAATTCATTTTTCGTTTTCGCTCGGAAATTGATTAAAAGTGAATTTTTATGGCTTGCAGGTATAGAAAACGACCTACTGGAGGGAGATTATGGGACACGGACCTAAGATTATTTTGATGTACACAATCCGGTGATTAGGTATGAGGACGGGTTCCAGAGCGATAGCATTTGTTAAGTTTCCATGTAGTTAATGTTCATGTAAGATTTTTTTTCACATCAAAATCGAATTCCTTTCCAAATTGAATTCCTTTATCAGACGTAAACAACAAACTACGTATTTTTCATAGTCTGATCTCTGAAATGGATAAATTGGAATGTAAAGTAGACAGCATCAATTAAACTTAACAGCAACGTCAGGAACAACACTTGAAAATGCTCTTTGTTTTATCCTCTGAGGTGCTCCATATTGTCCACAGCTCGAATCTACTACATATTTAATTTGCACGCCACGACAAACAAACACAACAACAGCTTCGTTGGCAAGAAAAAGAACGTAACTAATTGAGAAACCTCAAAGCAGCAGTTCGAAATACACATTTTCCATTCCGATAGGCTTTTGTATTTCTATGAATTGTTCTGCCAGATGAATGACTGATTAATTTTTGTTTGTTGAATGCGGTCTTGTCGGCTTTGCTTGTTGTTCCTAAAAAGTTTTAGGGCTGATGAATAAAGCACACAGAAAGGAAATTGATTGCTTATTTTAGCATAACAAATCGATGTCTTGCAATATCGACGTGCATATTTTGCTGACTATTTCGAGCTGGGTTGTTTGCTCCACGGAGCAGAAAATGCAATCATGAGCATTGCCAGAAAAAAATATAAATATCACTTCTGCCTTAGATTGTATTGCTTCGAATGATATTTATCAGATGCTACATCATAATGGGAATGTTTTTGTTCGGCGCTAAATGTCAAGCTTGCCTGTATAGTTTCAAATATCGTTAAAAGAGAGACGTTCCCAAATCAAACTCTTCGTTTGAAGAATTTGTCTACCAATCGATTGCAGCCCATTAGGCAAGGGTGCTACTAAATCAAGAATTAAGTCGATAGAACTTGAAACACACAAACCATTTAAGGATTTGTGAATTAGAATTGTTTTTGTGAGGTGATAAAAAAATGAACTTAAGCTAAGTGGTTTCGAAACTATGCACTGTTTTTTATCAGACATCGGCTCATAGTGTATACTTGACTGACGTGATCACTGTCCAGCTTCCAACCTTATGGTTACTGTGAGCCAATCGATGTCAAAGAACTCGATTTCGACTCTAGGAGCTATGAGTCCTGAAGGTTTGCACCATAGCTGCTTCTCGCAATTCCGGCAAAACTTCTTCGGTAGCCAGCAGACTTTTGTGCTGGTGTCATGCGGGCTAGCCACCAGGACTTCCGTTTAAGTCTTATCTGGACCTAGTTTGATGGATACGGCGTCTAGTGTTTTTGCACGACATCTCCTCTTTTCCGGTTTTTAACCCTACCTTCCTGTGGTACATTTGTTTTCATTCCAACTTCTTTTTCTCTAGAAGATACTTCGACGGGTTTCCTTTTCGTCTTTTTATTCTACACAAGTCTTCTCTTCTCAGTAACCCACGTCTCAAGATCAACAGCAGGAATTTCTTTTTGTCCCTGATCTCCTCGAATCTTTTGCTCTTTTATTGGTAGCCCTGAGCTCCAGTACAGGTGTAGCGACCTACTGAGCGACCTGCTGCTTCAGTCACGCCTGTTTGTACTTTATCTCCTATTTTTCCAATTTTCCCAGCATGCGGAGATTACCTTCAATACTTCCGCTTGTGCGAGGATGACATCGCATATGTTCATAGATATATTTTGTGCAGGACGGTGGCCTGAGACTTTTTGTAGAGGATCTACTGCCATTTTCCCACGTCTCCTCTTCAGCCATCCACTCGCGTCTTATATAGCCCTTCTTTGGGGAAACTTGCGTTTGTAGATGCTGCCGTTTGGTTTATACTTTTCCGTGAGCAAATGGTATGCGCACAGAACTTGACGGACCAAAACTACGCTGCTGGGTATTTGCTCCATATGGATGATTCCTTGGGGGCTTCGCACTCTCTGCGAAGGCAAACTTATCTTTAAACGTACTTGCTGCATGTTGTGCCTTCATTTTCAGATCGTAGTCATTTCCTTCGTGGATCTGTTTTTCTGCACTCATTAGCCCTAACCAAAGATGAGTCTGCGATCATAATCGTCTGTCAAAACTGACCGGTTTTAGAGCAAAAAAGGCACTTTTTGACATACGCAAACAGGAGTGAACATAAGCGCCCATACAGCGCATAAGCGAACGTATGTCAAGTCGTATCTCATCACCACTTTACGTACGGACAGCTCGTAGCAAAAATTGAGCAAAAAGTTGCTTAATGAGCATGCCACTTTTCTGGCTGTTGGGAAATTATGTTTGGGTGCGACATATGCTTTGCGTCCTCCCTCAGAGCCGCTAACTCCGTTTGAGTGCGTAGGCGACCAATCAATTTGATGGCTGTCTGCGAAAAACAGTGACGCCAAGCGAAGGCTGGTACCATCTTTCATAGGGTAAGGTGCTCAGAGCCAGAATAGCGCTAATCGGGAACTATGTCAACCGAACCTACACTGCCAACCCAGTGGTGCGAATTTCGAACGTACTCTGACGCCTACCAAGTTTTAGCCTGGACAAATGTTGTATATGCTTACAAATTGAAAGTGTATTTGCATATTTTCCAGGATTGTTATTTCTTTTGGATGTGTGGCACTTGGTGAGGCCGGTCATTTTCAAATCCCCCCACGATCAGACCTTTCTTTTGACAGGCCATCATGCTTCTCTCTGAAGTGAAAATAATGAGAATTTTTGGTTAAATATGGCTGACTGTCGCTGCCTTTACATTTCAAGATTTTATTTATAGCATGCAGGTTATCCTATTGTGGTGTTGCCACAGGTGTTGCGGTGAAAGATTGTTAGCGGGAAGCCATTAAACAAAACTACCGGCAAAATTAGCTGGAAGTTGAAAAATTTCTGGAGTACATTCTTTGGGTAGATCTTACAGTCAGGAAATAGCCGTGGAGGTGAGTACTTGAGGATTCAGTTGAGAAAGTCGAGTTTGGAACCTGAAGGAGTAAAGTTGAAATCCAATCAAAGTTACCAATCAACCGAACTAAAGATCATGAAGCGTTGCAACATCCAAACAGAACAAAAATTGAAGGAAAATATATTGTGTTGGTGATTCGAGGCTAAAAGTCGTAACCCGCGAGAGCTAGAGCATCGGCAAGACTGTTGAAATGCACAATTCTACGGTGACGGGCTACTAGAAAAAAATTGTGAATTTTTGGTGCATAAATGGACCGTTTAAGTTAGGATGGACATCACTGAATTGAAGATCTAAGAAAAAAAAATCAGGAGGCAACAGCTAAGTACTGACATTTCATTGCAATGTTTTATGTGAAAAACAAAATTTGATTGGAAAGCATATCGATTAAAAAAAATTAAAAGCAAGTTGAACTCGCGCCTTTACATTTTGTAGATGATTTTATGAAGTTTTATTTAATGTATAAAAAAGATTAAATTATTGAATATTTCAACTACTATTAGTACAAAGTTTTCTCAATTATAATTTACTATAGTATATTTTTCAAAATTTCGGTATGGGCTATGTTAAATGTATTAGTTTTTGTTTTTATTTCATATTTTCATACATACATATAGTTATTTAAATAATTCCTATTATGTAGAAACTTTGCAGAGATTTTTTTTTTTTTTTTATTAATGATGGAAAGGATAATTTTTTTTATTTTTGAATCTTCATGTTTAAATGTTTATACTTTTCTATTTTTCGTTCTTACTATTTGTGGTATTTGAAATAAAAGAAAATGAATTCAGAGTAATTCTCAGTTTTAATAATGATTCCCTTCCTTTTTTACTGTCCCGTATTTTAAATATTGTGTTGTTCTTCCACAAACCCACGTCAGATTAAGCTAGTCGGCTGGAAAAGGCACGCAGGGCAAATTAAAGGAAGATGTCCTAACAATTTTCATGCTGCACTGACGACAACTCGACAGAGCTAAGTCCGACGCACCATGAAGGTGGTCTGACATTGGCCTGGAGACGTTCGGTCGCGCTCGGATAGCACTCCCGTTGTACTGCGCTCAATGACGAATGGGCTATAGCATAAGTATTAATATATAGCACGGCAAGAACGGCATTGTATGATGGAAGAGAAGGGTATGGAGTGAAAGAATTACCATCAGCTGGCACCAGGGTTGCCAGGTGCCAGTCGAAGAATATCCCCATTATGATGTGGAAAATTCCCCAAAATCAACCTTTTTTCCTGAAAATTCCCCATTTTTCTATATGAAAGTCAAAAGATATTTTGCGCTAAATTATGCTTCTTTTAACAATAAGATCATTAATTTTGATTCTTGTTGAAAAAAGTAATGCGTTCAATCATGCAAAAAAACTTTTTATTCACTTTTGATGCTATTACATACTTCTTATATATTATATGTTAACTCAAAGGATTGCTGGCTTTTAAATTTCAATACATATGTGTAATTATGTCTTTAGGAAAGTAGAAAAATATAATTGAAGGTAATTAAATATTCTTAACAAATATTTAATCCATGCGCAGAAAAACGAATTGCGGCAAAAGTGTTGATTAGAAAACGCGTCTAAGATGTCTTGATCTTCTGCATCATTATCGTTATTATACATGGCATCTATTGTAAACATATTTAGCATACTTTCTGACGGGGAAAATTTACGCATCCACTATTTTTACTAATGTTCGAAGAACATTAGTATTAAAATCGATTCGGCCAAAAATTCATATTTCCATATATATATATATATATATATATATATATATATATATATATATATATATATATATATATATATATATATATATATATATATATATATATATATCATCAAAAAATTTCAGTGAGATAATCTCGGGAACGCGCCATCCGATTGAGCTGAAACTTTCAGGATACATTGGTGTATATGCAGAATAGGTCCACGTCTCTTTAAATGTCAGTTATTGTTAACCTTTTGGCGCCGGCGGCCATTTAAGTGATATTTTTAATATACCTATTATTTCGTGCACAAATAACTTTCGCAAAAATAAAGTTAACGAAATAAATTTCGATCGTGTTTTACATATGAATCGGATAATGCTTTGGAATTTTTTAACCCTATGTGTGCGCTGGGTGCCTAAAAAGAGGACGGGAAAATTTGAAAATTTTTAAATTGCGATAACTTTTGACAGAGCTATTCAATCATTACGAAACTTTCAGGACATATTGATATTAGTTAGTTGTAAATTTGTGTAGCTTTTAATGAGCGTGCTGGCAACCCTGTAGCTAGGGCAGGCACTAAAAGTGAAAACCTCCAAATCATCGTCTCTCTTGAAAAAATGCCGTTTCTTCAAAAAAAAGCCACTCATATGTAAATCTTGTGCTTTGTTTACATAACCAAAAAAAAAAAGATATGGTATAACGGGCACGCCTGGTAACCCTTGCCCAATTTACCTATATTTTAAGCATCAAAAACTTCTGTTCACGGAAACTCACGATCCGATGAGCAGAATTAATTGAAATTTGCAGAATGTATTGGTCTTAAATAGGACCAGGTCTGATAAAAGTGATTTTGAAATGCGGGCGATTCTGTGCCAGTGGTGCCATCTTGAAAAACCACTAAAAAAGATAACTGTTTTTAGCCCTATAAATTCTGATTGAATCGTTCGATTTTGACGAAACTTACACAACTGCTGGACCTTACCTTAGACCACGTTTGGTAGAAATTTTGTTGAAAAATTCGGTTGGAGTTGCCAGCTATGATAATTTTGGTGTCTTCATTTTGAAAAAAAAAATTTGGAAGTGAAAACATTCAAACCATCGAATATTCAAAAAATGTCCGTTTCTTACAATAAAACCAATCTGTATATAAATCTTATGTTTTATCTACACGTTCAAAATAAAACTTTGGAAATTTCATGTCGGACAAGAACGGTAACCCTCTCCCAGTTAACCTATATTTTTAGCATCAAAAACTTCTGTTCACGGAAACTCACGAACCAATAATCAGATACAGCTAAAATTAACAGAATGCATTGGACTTAAGTAAGACCAGCTTTGATAGAAGCGATTTTGAATTGTGGGCAAGTCTGTGCCAGTGGTGCCATCTTGAAAAATTACAAAGAAAAAAAACTGCTTTTTGCCCTATGAAATGTGAATAAATTACCAGATTTTCATGAAATTGGCACAGTAGCTAAACCTAACTCTAGTCTCTGTTTGGTGGAAATTTGGTTGAAAAATTTGATTGGTGCTACCAGGTATGGTAATTTTTGTGTCTTTGGTTTTGAAAATTCGCTCAGGAAAATAAAACTTTTTGCACTATAACTTCCAGTGCGGTCATGAAATCAATACGAATTTCATACAATTAATGAAGCCTGTCATAAACATTATTCAGGCCAAATTTGGTTGAAAAGCCAGGATAGGGTTGCCAGCTATTGTTGGGTTTGTGTTTAATTGCAATATCTTTATTAAGCGGTTTTATCGTAGAATTTTCAAATGGTAATGATATTGTAGTGACAATAAACAGCAAATATTAAGCTTTCGATTATTTGAAAAAACTCGCTGCAGGTAGCTCTAAATTTCTTTATACTCCTTTAACTTCGAATGTTATGTAACAACGTGAAGCAGATGTGATATATTCTTGGCTTTGATACTGGCAGAAGGTTGCCAGCACGAGTCGGTTGTGCTACTTTTGTATCAATAAACGCTTACAGTTAGTATTCATACAGGAAACATTTACAATTAAAATAAATAATCAATGTTGCAATTCGCAAAGTTATGCAAATTTTTCGGATCGCAGCCCCAAACACCAACTTCAGTTACAGTGCTGCAGGCACTGAGCATTTTCTTCATTGATGTTATATGAGATGCTGCTTTCAAAATTTTGTGAAATAAGCAACTGATAACGAATATAATTAACCCGTGTTTTGCTCTCATAAACGTTGAAATTCATGCCAGTGGTAATATCTGAAACCTTCCACCATATGAGTTATAATGCATTCTTGAGACCAAAGTAAAACGTGGCATTTGAAACAGTTTGGTCGTAATAAGCAGCACATGTGGTGGAATATGCACTCAAAACCTACACGATTCTTCTACTGTTCTTCGAACATTAGTTTTTCTAGCGGTTCAGGTGCGCTAGAGTTTTTTTCAACTTGGACTTGGATGTTGCTATCTATTTCTCGCAATCAGTGGGGAAATGTAGCAAATTTTATTGCAAATAATGTTAGTTCCATGCTATTTATTAGTATTTATGCTATGGCTGGGTCCAGAAGGGTATCGTTTCCGTCTACCAAGTTATGCCATTACGTCTATAAATATAACCAGGTAGTGCCAGTATCATAAAAATTCCAGCAAGAGATTTGAATCGTAAAGTGGTTACTGTCTATAACTGTCTATAAAGCGCAATGCTGGTTATCATTTTGCCGGTTATAAACGGTTATTTACATTTTTTGCGGCATCGTATGATCTTTTTGTAGGCATTTATCTTGACATCGGCACCAAAATGAATTTCTTCTTCACAAAATATTCTTCTTTAGCGGCAGTAACGTAATTGGCAAACCTTCGCAAGGCAACTTTTTGAGACTTCTTGAACTGTTAGTTGAACTCGAGCAACTCCTAAAAGGCTAGTTAGACTTTAGACAGCTCCTATAGTCTAACATATCCAAAAAAAAAAAAACAGTTCAATCGTACAGAAGCAGGTTTGACATGATGTTTGTTGATTGCTTATCTGGGCTAAATTCTTAAACCTAGGAGACACAGCAATAGTTCTCTTCGATATTGTCAACTAGCAAACTAAAAATTAAATACATTTTTGTGAATCCCTTACTTTAAAGATACGCTGCGGCTGGAAGCTGAAACGAAAAACTTGAACTGAATCTAACTCAATTTCAGAATGGGCCTGAGTATTACCACACAGCTGCTGCAGTAGAATGCTGAAACTGAAAGCTTCTGCCAAAACTGAAAATTCTGTCAAATTGAGCTTTCAGATACTAAAAGATAGCAATGAATATGTTCATTATTTTCAATTTTAGTTTTGGTGTTTTAGAGTTTATGTTGGCCTTTTGTATTATTTTAGTATATTTTTGACATTGAAGATTATTTTTCAGAATCGTTTTCACTTTGCTATCGCAAAGAAAAAAAAAGAAAAAAAAAGAAAAGAATAAAATCGTATGCTCATTTTACAGGTTTTGTGTCTGTCATATAGTTTTTAGTTTGAGCAACCACCGGCAGCAATTGCTTGCTAAAGTAAATTGAAAATGACGTAATTAAGCTTTGCTTACCTTGAAACCGAAATAAGGTTCAGTTTAAGTTTTTAGTTTCAGGTCCCAGCCACAGCGTACCTTAAGTGACGAATATAGGTAGTGACTAATTTTCTCGTCATACAAAAACATGTTCATCCTGCTCAACAAACTATAGTTTGTAGTTTACTGGCAGCGCCACATTCTGGATACTTACACTTTCCGCCTAAAATCTCTTGGGTTCTTCCTCATCTGTAGGAAGATGAGATCGATTGTTGGTTAGATCTTGAAGTGCTTTTAAGGTTTTCAGACAGATTGGGTTGCCAGTCACAATAACTTGCAACCCTGTAATTTTCATGTGCACGGTCCGTTGATCACAGCAACTGATTGCGAACGATAGGTGCGATGAAGCGGCTCTGATTGCGGCACTGTACGATTAGTGCTACCGGTTACGTTGCCAAGCTTCAATGAAACCAGACCGGGATGGCTAGCAACCACCGTTACCATCAACATAACCAATTCCATTACTGGAGCAAGGCATGCAGTTCCAGCACGACTGCGATTCTCATTCAAAAAGTATTTCGAACAGATAATTTTTCGAAACGTTAATAATGATTTGCTTCAGACAATAGCCTGCCCTCACGTAGCCATACCGGAGTTCAGAGTAAAAGACTGTTATTGATCGATCCCTTTGGGCATTCGAATAGCCAGCCGGAAATTTAAAAATAATTGCCTCGTCTTGACGTGATGTGGTTTTTATTAAAGCGAAGTCTGAGACTGAGGTACGCTGCGGACTGTCGTGCTTACTCCAGCTCTATGTAGCAGTGGTACCCGACGCCGAGAGGTTAGTTTTCTAGTCCTAAAATTACGAATTATAGTAGGCTTTGATTCAGTGATTACAAGTTGTTGATAAACTATTCACAATTCAAAACACGCATGTATTTTGGCAAATATCAACTACAGTCATATCGCAAAATAATACCCCAGAAGGCGAAAAGCCCTTGTTTTTCTGAAAGCGAATTTGTATCCATGTTTGTATGAAGGCCCAAAAGCTATCATTTCTTATTCGATTCTTGATTCTCATGAATGGTAATATAAAGCTTGTTTATGGATGTGGAATAGTCATCTCAAAGACAGCGAATAATAAATGCGATTGAAATTCGATACGTAAACAAAGTATTGCCGATTGTGGCACATTCAGCGATCAAATTCGCTGGGAACTGTACGGCAGAGACGTCTGGGACTAGCGACAGCTCGGATTTAGAATGAGTGCATATCTAATTCCATGAAATGCACGGAAAAGACATTCAATCCCTCAATTTCATTTTATTCTTACGAAAGTACAAACACTATTATCCGCGCTCGGAACGGGTCTTGTACGAAGTTGATGTGAAAAGAGGTGTTTGGGTCGAAAAGAAACGGCTGTCGTATATGTGAAGCTGAACTAAGTCTGATGAACACCAGATGGGACAACTCGAACGTGACTTTGATGCAGATCCGTTGAACTTCTTGCCGACAAACGTGCTTTTCGAGATTCAATCTGATGGTATAGGGCTGTAGCAATCTAAAATCTGCAAGGCAGTTGACAATTCAAGAGATAATCAAAGCAAGTCGTTTTTAAGTTGGTCCGTTAAAAACACATTCGATTGCACTAGGTAGCAGCTACGACGTTGATAGCACATGTGTTATAAATCGATTCTCCGGGAATGATATACAATAAAAGGTGTAATGAGAAAATGATTTGAAGTCTGTCTTTCTTGTTAGCACCTTGTGATTTGGATTAGATACGCATATCTGCTCTCCAAGGACAGGGGTGAATCGCTGATGTTGTATTTTGAGCACACATATGAATTCAATGCAAGAATCTTTAATCCCTTTGACTTGCCACCCTTCAGGACGTAAAAATGTACGCTTGGTTGCGGTGCATAATCTTCAATTATCTCTGGTGACAAAGAGATGACATAAAATATTTAGCGAACTCGTTCATTCACGATAATTTAAATGAATAATGAAAACGGCTGCCAAGCATAGAAAGCTGATATGAGGACAAAATTCAACTAAGAAGCGCAAATCTATTTTTATGATTAAAACCTAGCGGTTCTGATTCACTACATCAGAACCGCTAGGTTTTAATCATAAAACCGCTATCTTCAGTGCATATTCTACCACTCGTGCTCATTATTTGATAAGATTATTTTTGAAAGTCATTTTGGATTAATCCTTCCACACCCATATACATCGATTGTAAATTTGTGAATGAAGCTCTCTATAAGTTCAATCTCTAGATCTGACAAAGTTTGTCGTTGGACTACTTTAATTTACTTTAAGTAAAGTAATCGTAGGGAAGAAGTACTGGCTCATGCTATTGAATATCTTGCAGCACCTATTTGTTGGTTCATTCGCTGCATAGGTTGTGGTATGTTGGTTGGTAAACAATCAGCAATCAAGCATCAGAATCTAATGACTTTCAAGACCTGCTTGAACACAAGCTTATCCTTAAAGTAGTCGACATTAACAACGTATCTAATAAGATCGAAACTCAAGCGGGCAGATAACATTAATTTTCTCGACGCAAGTGGTAAAAATTTAAGAAATGTAAAGGCAAGATCCATATGATGGTTAACTGCTGAAATCATAAGAGTTAAAAAGATCTCTCATAGAGAAAAGTAAAAAATGCTTTTGACTGATCGCAAATCTTCGGCTATGAATTTCGAAAGATGAGTTTCAGATGGTGTACGCATATTCAAGAAGAGGGCGCACGAGTGGAACGTGCAACGAGTCTCTGAAACTCTTTGGCTCGTCGCTTAATTAATCCAATTCGCTTACTTGCTCGGGAAAGCATTGTATCATCAAAGTTAAATTTAATAATTCAATAAGTTATAATTACTACTGAGTGCAGTCGTGCTAAGTGCACTTTTGCAAAAGAAATTAATCAATACTGACTTAGCGATATTAAGGGGGAGCATGTTCGCGGAGCACCGATAGTATCGGGAGTTTAGTTTTGTTAGGAGGCTTCGGGTGGTGACTTGCTTTGATAAACGTTAAGGCCGTTCTTATGTAGTAAATGGGGCATTATACAAAACTATTTAAGAAAACAGGGCCAAGATGACCTTCTTGACTTACACCACTATTGAAACGAGTTTCTTCCTTGCCACTTTCATAGAGAACCTGCAACCCCGGACTGCTGAAGCTTGGACATCGAAATGGAGTAATCAACTCGGTCGAATGCTTTGCTAAAGACTGTATAGACTGCATCAATTTGATCAACTTTCTTCATTACGCATAGAACAAGCATGGTAAGATTAGAAGTGGTAGAAATACGTTTCCTAATACTGCCACTCAATTAGTCGAGCATCGATCAGAGGAGAAAGTTTTCCATAAATTATTTTTTCGAATAGTTTGGGAATCGCTAAAAGAATGGCGATGTTTCTACAATTTTAAATTGAACATCTATCGCTACATTTTAAAATTGAGGAGCTCAGCTGTTTTATGTTCCTAATTAGAAAAGTGGGAGGAAGGAGGTCAGGACCGTTGTATCTTTTTTTCGGTTGCACCTGGAAATCGATAGAATGTTATGATGCTGGCCGGGCCAAAAATTTCTTGAAAATCCTTCGCAAAAAAAGTTGGGCTAAACTCGATTACGTGTTCTCATAACTGCTAAACATTTTTATTTAATTTATTTAATTTATTTACCAAACAAGGCAACATACATTAACAATTCAATATAACAACTTAACAATTAACATACAAATTTTTTCCAACACATTAGAAAACAAAATACAACACAACTTTTTATTTTAGTTACTTTACTTTACTTTAATATATTTTATTTTGATTTTAGCTAAATTGATGGGCAAATTAAGTGGGATTAGGATGTTGATAGGGTCTTTAATAAGTTTGTTCTAAAAGTGTGTTTAGAGATCCCCGAAGCGTAGTTGCTGCTTATAGAGTTGAAAATTCTACAGCACCTATTTATGGGCTCGTTATATGCATAGTTAGTGTGGTGATTGAACTCCTTGAGCAGAGTTGCATACCTAGTGCGTCTTGGTTGGTCATTGAAAATAATTTTGTTGGAGAGAGCTTCAACATTGACTGCACCACTTATAATATCAAAGGTTAGGCATGCACTTAACAGTGATCTTCTAGAAGAGAGAGGCATTAAATTAAGTAGGCTCAGTCTGGTTTTATAAGAAGGAAGATGTTGGAAGTCTTTTGGATCATAGAGGTCCCTCAAAGCGAAAAGTAAAAACTGTTTCTGAACAGATTCTACTCTCTCACTATGTAGCTCAAAAACTGGGTTCCAAATTATGCAGGCATACTCCAATAGAGGACGCACCAGAGTGATATATAATGACTTGGTAACCCATATATTCTTGAACTCTTTAGCACGTCTCTTAATGAATCCGAGCTGTTTATTAGCCCTGGCAAGGATTTTGTCATAGTGGAGATTGAACCGCATCTTGTTGTCCAATACTACCCCGAGATCTATAATATGATCAACCCTATTCAATATGGTGTTGTTAAGGCAGTAATAATACTTTTTGATCGTATTCTTACGGGAAAAGCTTATTACATGACACTTGTTAATGTTAAGATTCAAATGATTCTCATTGCACCACTGTTCGAGAGATTGAAGCTTTGATTGTAGAAGAATTGCGTCAGATTGCGTGTTTACGCTGTGGTAAATTTTTAAATCGTCTGCATAAAAGAGATGGGGTATACCAAGCAATGTCTCAGAGAGATCAGAAATGAAGATGTTAAAAAGCAGGGGACCTAGATGACAGCCTTGCGGTACTCCAGAAGATGCGAAAACTCTTTTAGATAAGTGGCCCTGGAATTTAACAACCTGAGTTCGATCGCGAAGATAAGACTGGAGCCAATCAAGAAGAGACCCTGATATACCAAAGTTGCGAAGCTTGTATATTAGAGTTTGATGGTCAACCCGGTCGAAAGCGTTACTAAAATCCGTATAGACTGCGTCAATTTGACTTCCTTTTTCCATTTCACAGAGCACATCAGAGACCAGGATCATGAGATTGGTAGAAGTCGATCTACCCTTACGAAATCCATGTTGTTGCTCATTTAAAAGAGGGTCGATTCTGCGAGTAAGTTTTTCACAAACTAACTTCTCAAAAAGTTTGGGGATAACAGATAGAATAGCAATCCCCCGATAGTTATCGACTGATCGTTTATCACCACTTTTGAAAATAGGCGTAAGGTATGAAGATTTCCAGAGAGATGGAAAAACACCTATGGAGAGGGATTTATTGAAAATCATGTGCAAAGGTGTGATCAATTGGTCAGCAAATTGCACGACGAAGGAAGGAGAAACCAAATCAGGGCCTGGTCCTTTGCCAATCTTTAGTTGATGAATAGCTTCAATAATAGCCTCTTGTGTAAGAACAAACCCGGCGATAAGAGGTTTCGTGATGATTCTTGCAGACATAGTAGAAGTGGACGTTATTGGCGAGCAAAAAGAGTTTTGAAAGTGATCAGCAAAAAAGTTACAAATGGCTTGTGGGCAGGAAGAAACCATGTTACCACGGGACATTGAACAGGGATAGCCGGTTGTTTTACGTTTCAAGTTAACGAAATCGTAAAACTTCCTGGGATCACTAATGATTTTTTCCCCCATTGAGTTAATATAGAACTCATACGCTTCGCGGGATTTGATGGATTTTACTGATAGATGTCTGGATGATTTGTTTGTGTTTTTTTAGATGTGCAGCGGTTTTTGTTTGTTTCCTTATTTATCATCAATATGTTGTCTTCTCATCTAGTTTCGGTATGTTTTTGGGTAATCTTCTTTAATTTTTTGCCCTTTCTACCAGTGTTGGCATTAATCAATTAATTTTTTAATCAATTAATTAATTTGATTAATTTTAATCAGTTTAAATTAATCATGATTAAAATAATCGTGATTAAAAAAGTAATCTTAATCATGATTATTGGCGTAAATCATTAATCAGTAATCATTAATTGATTAACTTGATTAACTTGATCATAAACAAATACATCCATCAATGTTGCCAATTCTACGTGAAAGAAATAATGAAAAATAATAACACAGTTTTCTTAAAGGACTTTTATTAATTATTCAAAAACTCATAAAACTAATTTCTAACGTTCAAGAATACAGTTTTTCTTATTTTAAAAAATATGTTCATTCAATTAACATTTGATCTTAACATTTCTGATTTTTTGAGGTTCAAGTTACATTTCATAACTACTCTTTTTTCGAATAAGTCGTCAGATAATTTGTGTGACCTAGGTTTATTTAGCATAGTTGCGTAAGAAAACATTCTTTCAACTGAGCCAGAGGACGGCATTGGTGTATTGTATTTAATAAACACTTTGCCTATAACAGGATAACTGCGTAGAAGCTCTCGTTCTTGACTTCGCTCAGCAAAAAAATTTGTTATGATCATATCCGCTCTCTTTTTAGCATCATCAACTGATTCCGCTTCACTGTCAGAGTCGGTATTGAAATCAAAAAACTCGTCTTCTTGATGGTATGTATTATTAACCGCATTGTTGACTGTTAGAGGATCTGGGATTTCTGATATTTCCTTCCTTACGACTGATTTAAAAACGTTTAAACACTTCTTTTGATCAGCGGCAGTTAGACATACTAGCCACTTTTTCTTGAATCTGGGATAACACAGAGCTGCAACGGCTGCATGTGTACTACTTTCATGCGAAAGAGTGTAAAACTCTTCAAATCTTTTCTCGACGCTTTGTAGATATTTTGCAGCAAGTGGTTCACAGAACTTAAGATTTGGAGTCGTCGTGATCTTGTGTAATTTTTTTTTAGTGCATGCAGACAAGGTAATAGTACTCCATAAAATGAGTCATCACCTTGCAATATGTCCAAAGCGGTTGCAACTGGAGCAGCGCATTGGCAATATTCCTCAATATATTGAAATTCAGAGTCTCGTAATGGATTTCTTGTACCAAGTGCTCTGGCTAGTTGAGAGTAACTAGTTTTTATTTTCAATATATTTTTTAAAGCGTCATAATAACTATTCCATCTAGTTATTCCAGGTCGTGTTAACGTATGTCCGAGAATGTTGTGTATCACCTCAGCTGATTTTGGACGAGCAGCAGCACTCCACAATTCGTTGCATTTTTCCATTACTGTAGAATGCATTTTTCCAAGACATGTCCATTTGTCAGTCAATAAGGCTTGGACATCCTTACTGGCAATCAAGTTTAAAGTGTGCGCATTACACCTGAAGTGAAATGGTAACGAACTGTTTTTTGAAGGATCGCACGTTATATTTTCTTCTAACAGAAGATCATCATGTTCGTGTTCCTGTCTTGTACTGAGCTCTCCTTCAGTCTCTTCAAGTTCTTCTCCACTCAACTCATTCTCGCTGCCACTTGGAGTTGAAGATTCATTATCTTCATCATATTCGATTAACGATGTTGTATTTACTCCGAATATTTTGAACGCTTTCACAAAGTTAGACCCATTGTCAGTAACACAGCATACTATTTTCGTGGGATCAATGTCAAAATCTGAAAATATTTCCAGAAGCAAATCCTTTATGCGGTCAAAGGTGTGTGCTCCTTTAAACCGGCGACAAGCTAAAGCTGCGGAACGCCTCTTATAGTGACTATCAATCCAGTGCACTGTAGCCCCTAAAAAACTTCTTCTTTTTCCTGACCATATATCAGCGGTGATGCACAAATATTTCACTCCAGTTAGTGTTTCTTTCAGCTCGCAAACCTGATCGAATGATTGTTTAGCAATTTTTTTTCGGAGAGAACGTCGCCCGGATATCTTGATTCCATTATTTGTCACATTTAAATCCTCCATCATCTGAATGAAGTACGGGTCTTCCACGGCTCGAAAAGCAATCATTGAGTTAACGAAAAAATTAACTAAGTTGCGATCAAAATTTTCTTGCGTTACAGGTGTTTTTAGAGTTTGCCTTGAAGTCTGAACAGTATTATTTTTGTTCTTATTTTGCTTATGGTCTTTCATGTATTTTCTACATTCCTGTTCTGTGTCAGCGCCATGTTTTCGTTTTAAGTGTCCCAAAAAGTTAGAGGTCGTTTTGCCATAGTTTAACTTCTTTACTTTCCTGGTCCGAACACTTCATACAAATTGCTACCGTATTCTTGTCGGTGCATTTTTCTTGTAGAAGCTTGTAATAGGTGCCGTCAAATAAAGCAGAAGAAGAAAGATCCGAATCCGACTGCAATATTACTGTTGAATAACCGGAATTGTTTGACGACACCGACGGATCATTTGACACACCACTACTATTATTGTCATTAAAATCACCACTAGAATTCATATTTGTTTTTTAAGTTAACCACTAACTTTGCAAAATACGGAAAATTGTTAGCCAACCGAGCACGAGGCGAGTGTGTACCTGTTAGATACTTTTAAAACGTGACTGACTCCCACGCACGTGCAACGCACCAGTAGCTTCTCTATCTCTCTCGCTCTCTCTAATGTAGTGCCAGAGCGTGTATACTATAGATAGCGTGGAAAGATCGGCTTTGTGATATATTTACTTGATGTCAAAGAGAGGTAGGGAGTGAAGGATTTACCATCAGGTGGCACCTAAGAAGAACCCAAACCAAAATAAGTTCACTTTATCATATCCAAAAGTGAGAGAAGCATTATCTCAAATGACAGGTCAAAATGTATATTTTTTTTTTTTTTTTTTTTTATAAAGTGCTTTATTTCCATATCATGACAGTAAATTACACAATTCAATTTAATACACTATTCCTCCTATTAAGGTAAGGAACCTTGTAGTAGGAGTGAGGAGTTGAAGATAATTTTTCATTTCAAAGTTGTACAATTAAAAAAGAAACGACTTCCAGCTCATTATAAAATAAATACATAAATAATATTTAAAGTTAAAAAACAAAATTATTAAGAAAAAGAAAATACACAAAATATTAGCCACAATAAAATAAAACTCGCACAGCCTTGAAAAAACTGGAAATAATAGAAATAAAAGCAACAATTTAATGGCTAGAGCCATATAAAATAAGTTAGAATAGAAGCAATTCAATGAAAACACACCGCTAGCTAAAGCATGGAAGATATTATTATTTCAAGGCCAAGCAAAAACCAAAAACTATATCAGTGTAGTTGGACATAGTTCATAGTTAATCAAATAATCAAATTAACGCTTAATGATTATGATTAATAATCATAATCATTTTAAATTTGATTATGATTAATTAATCTTAATCAAATTTTTCGATTATGATTTTAATCATTAACTTTTAATCGTTAATCAGATTAATTTTGGGCCAACAGTGCTTTCTACTACCAGAGATCGAGCAGGGATCAAAAATTGAAGCATAGCTCACAAAAACCTACAAAAAAAAACACTAAAACTAGCTGTTTCCTGCCTCATACTAACAAAATCGAAAAAAAATCGAGTTTGTGGATTATATATTGACTAGTTATTTTGATATACCTGTCATACACTCCTTGAGATCTAACATATAATTCTATGACAATTATTTCGTATCCTTCTTCAATACGATGCCTAACGTCGATGTTTTATTTTTACTATTTTTATTTAGCATGCCGTCAAGGCTTTGCATAACTTCACAAGCTGTAGTCGAATGATGTTAAATCGTATGAACTTGGTGGATGCTTTTTTGGTCCATTTCGTGGTTTAATGTGGTCTTCAAGTCGAGTTCTCAGTAAGAAAATGGTTGAAAATGTCGCCCGCACCAATTTCGTCCATATTTTCAGAAAAATTGTTTCTGATCTACATATATCAATAGTCGGTTCATTCAAAACTAAACTGAAGGAAATATGTGCCAGCACTGTGAACATCATATCAAACAGTATACTTTAATGGGGACATTCGCCTTTGAAATTGAAAAAAAAAACACTTTTTAAAAATGTTGTTATGAAAAAACTATATTATTTATTGACAAAAATTCTTTTGTACATTGTTAAACAGTCTCTAAAGAATATAAAATTAAATATAAAATTCATTTTTAGTTTCCCTTGGCTGCTGTAGAGGGCGTCATCCAAAAGTTACTTTTCAAACGGTAGGACATATTGTGGACCTACTGTAACAGATTTTTGAAAAATTCGAAATGGATTCTATTCTTGAGACTCAAAACTATACAATAAGCCTCTAAAACTCTTATTTTTCATATTTTGAAGTTTTTGTATGTATATTTCTGAAAAATTCGAAAAAACGGTTTTTTTTGGGGGTAAGTCATCCCCGTAAAAAAAAGGGGGGAGTATTTTTTTAAACTTTTCGAGGCTTATTGTTTATTATTTTCAATGAGTTATCGAATGCTTTTTGGTTTTTTAAAATCGGTTGAGTAAATTCAGAGAAAAATGTCCTACCAGTTTGAAAAAGGTAGTTTGGAGAAAAACGCGTTTAAAGTTTTTTTTACCATGATTTTATTGAATAAAAAGTCGAAAACTATTTTTTACCTTAGCTGTAACTTTTTTTCTATTACGAATTTCTTGATGAAATTTTAGGAGGCAACTTTCGAACGTATATAGAATCGAAATCTGTAAAAATCTCAAAATCGATTTTTCGAAAATTTCAAAGGCGAATGTCCCCTTATAACAGTCGACGATACCCATGAGTCTTTTTCAGATTCTGCTACTCCAGAATTGGCGATTTCGTATGTTTACAAACCTATTGAGTCAAAAGTAAGACTCACCACCAGCCTCAATTATTCCCGTTTTTTCCAATATTTCTAGCATTACTCTATTCACCATAACTTGTGAATCAATACTGATTGCAAATATGAAAGAACTGTTTAAAATAAAGCTATTCCTGTAGGAGAAAATCAATCTAAATCATACATCATACTAACCAATACCAGCTTAAGTAAGAGAGTTTCCCCTATACAAGTGATTCCATTTAAGAAAAAAAAGACGTCTAGACAAAGATTTAAAAACAAAATCAACCCACATACGCTATTTAGTCAAAAAACCATACATCATAAAATATATTTATTTATATCAATTCTTGCCGGTCTTTCAAATACTAATTCTTTCAAATTCAATGTTGGAAATGTATCTAATATTGAATAATTTATTTGGACGGTTAGAAAATACAGTAACTGATTCACACAGAACTTATTAGCAGTATGGATACATTTTTCCACATTTAAAAAGTACCAATAGTTTTATATGTATAGATACTTACAAATTATAAAATAAATTGCAAGATCCAAACAACTGTATATGGTTAAATTTCGACGTATATCAATACCCATTGATAATATACATGACAAACAATGAAACACTTTCGAAGTTATTTCATGCATCGGAATCAATTAGATATTTGCTAAGATTTTAAAGTAGATACCCTGCATTCAAGTTTCACACTATTATGTTGCATATTCTTATTACAATTCCATGAAACGTGTCAATGAATTCGCTGTCAGCGTCTTAACCGTAATATGTGCAAATTTAATTCACACCTACTATTTCATTGCACAACCTACAAAAATGCATAGATTCACATCGCATACTCGCTATACAAGCGCTTGAATAGAAACTAACATGTAATGAACAGACCTCCTGGAGATGAACACTGCATAATTTAAGGCCTTTTATTGACTTTTGAAAAAATCAATTATCCTACTCATAAGGTTCTTATTTTTATTACTGACTTAACGCATATAGTTGTGTATATAAGTTAAATAATTACAAGTTGTTAGTTACTCGTGATGTATGCTTTAGTTGATTAAGTTGCACCGACTCACGAGAAATTACAAAATTCTGCACTGAGCGACACGAATCATACGATATAGCAATAAAATAATGGGAACAATTGGTCCGTAAATAGTCAAATGCAATTACATACAGTATTTGAATAAATATTCCATCCTGTTCCTCAAATTTATCTCTCTTGAACCAGAAATGTGAGTTTCCTTTGAATCATACCTTGAATTGATTCGAAAAAAGTGAGCGGTTGACATCGCTTATCGGCCCCAACTAAAATATAATTATAAACATTTGTTAGATAGTTTTTGCTAGAACAAGATCTTCCGAGAAAACTAATAATAATAAATATGTTAAGCAACATCCCATGAGATCGTAATTGTTGGTCAACACCATAAAAATATTTAATCTTTGCAATTTCACTACAACAAATCTTAATTATTGCTATTATTAGTCAATCTCATTAATTATGTATGCAATTCAACATTTAGACAAACATACACGAAGTAGACGGATATATTGAGCTCGAGTTTCCGTTGTCGATGTCATCTATCGCATAAATTCCGGCGAAACTTATCAATGCCACGACTCCTCCTTTTTCAGATAGCGAGTAGAATCCCAATTTCAGCGTATCGTAGCATGTGTCTAAAATCTAAATTAATAGATACGAAAATATTCAACTTCAACATCGACTGCCTGGATATAGGCTGCTGAGCCGTACCAGCCAGCCATCCTCATCTTATACACTTTACACGCTAAGTGCATTACACACTTCGCATCATGTTTAAAGCGGACACTACACAAGTGGCGGCGAAGTAAACATCGTTAAAAATGTCTCGTCGTTGCTGATTGTAAACAATGATTTGTGTTTAAGGGGACTCGATATTTTCCGTACATTTTTTATAGTTACTAAATTTAACGACTAATGAGAGCGGGCACTTTAATATTTGAACCACTTTTGGGCACTTTAATAAGTAACCTGAAATCAATTCAATTCAATTTAGATTGAGGCTGATATTTAAACCTAATGCCTATTCAGGAAAAGTGCAATAAATTCTAAGATACGATTTCTACGCCATCAACAAATTAAATTAAAATCATTTCTAAACACCAAGTCTACGTCATTTCAATTCGGAATTGAGGCTACCCTTATGCACAACTTTTCCATGTATGCATGTTTTTTATACAAAGATTTCAAACATCTTATCCGTTTTAATTTCGGTTGGCAGTTGGCACACATGCGAAGTAGAATGTAAATAAATGTATGTATACTCAATAAAAAGGCTGGTTTCCTGTCTGCCGAGTTTATTTGATTTCTGTTTACCTCCGCGTCGCCAATTGGATCTATTTAATTAGGTACTAACATCTCTCGTATGGTAGTTGATATCGGCCGAATAGTTTTGTTTGATCCTTTTCCCGGGCGACTGGTGTTGATATTCTCGTTGAGTACTCTGTAATAAATATGACGTTTATGTTTGGCATCAATTAACGTTTAGAAGAAAAAAACGAAAAAAAATATCGATTTAAATTAGGGCTACACGTTCTCCTTTTAATTCGAAACACATTTCATTAATCAAAGTTGATTGAAATTATCGTTCACCATTGTGAATTCTAAAAATCAGACATTAATTTTGGGGTTTCGAGCAAATCATAATATTTTTTATTTTATTATTTTTATTCGTAAAGCATAAATTTTTTACAGAAACGACAGAAAAAAACAAAACAGATATTATATTTTTCACAAAGCGTTTGAAATAGAGATGAATTTTCATTCAAAAAATATGTTGCATAGTTATAATGATGCTTCTGAAGGAACATTACTTCACGTATTTAAGTCGGTAGATATTCTTTCATCGTTAAGAGTACAGTCGAGTCACTAAGTGTAGGAATATTTATTGCTACAACGTTAATCGAATATCAAGCTATTTTGGTAAGTTTAACACAGTATCAGGGTAACTATCAGGATCACGAACTACCGCTGGATATTGTTAAGCACATGAAGGTGAGGCATGTTTGGCGTTGCAGGTTGAAGCGGATTTTTCATAGACAAGGGTGGGATCACCCGCTGTACAGGTGACTCCTTTCGAAGATCAACTGTCTCAGCAAGATTATTGCTGATATGTTTGGTAAATATCGCAGTGAGTGCCTCGCACAGTTCTTGACTGCCATTCGGCCAGGTCCCGACATGTATATGGAAGTTAATCGGCTTTCTGGTAAAAATATCAACCGGGAGATAGCAGTAACGACTGGCAATATTTTTGTGTGCAACTCTGATCTGCAGGCCGAATTGTCCGCCCAAATTCTCTGCTTCACAATAGTCAAATTGAACATGAGGAAGTTAATTCGTGCCTCAATAGTCACAACCAGGCAATGGTCACATTTTCATTTGAAAATCCATCGGATGATCTGCAACTCACAAGTGACCAATCTCACTTTGTCAATAGTGAATATTTCGTGCACTTACTAGGAGGTATAAAAAGTAAAAAGTTATCTAGGTAAGATGGCGTGCCTAGCTTTATTGTTAAACATCTTCCAATCTGTATGCTCAGATTACTTTCCACTATTTTCAATAGTATCTTGAACAACGGCGCCTACCCACACGTGGACAGTTGCTAAGATTGTTCCCATTCACAAAAAAGACAAAAATAAAGGGGCTAGCAACTTCTACCCATTCTCTCTGCTTCCTAATTTGGGAAAGCTTTTTGAGATGATTTGGTCGCAGATGATTTCCACCTACTACGAGCTCGTTAAAATTATACCAGACTTTCAATTTGGCTTTAGGTGTAAGCATGGGACCCAACACGCTATTTCTTATTTGCACGATTAGATTATGTTGCACCTGAATGAGCGAGACACTCCAACGGTTGTTTGTACCTTGGATATCGAGAAGGCCTTCGATAGTGTAATGCACGAAGGTCTTCTATACAAGTCGATCAAGTTGGGATTTCCAACAAAAGAAATACAACTCGCCGCAAGCTTTCTTAACAACAAAAAATCTTATGTTAGCCTTAATGGAGAAAATTCACTCCGGGAACCTATAACATTAGGGGTGTGTTCAATGTGCATGCTATAGCAGCTATTAGCTGCTATTTTAGCAGCTCTGGCTATCTAATGTCACGAAATAGCTACTTTCTGATGCTTGCTATTTGACAGTCGGGCTGTCCAAGATTCCGGCATAGCTGCTAAGGTACCAGCTAGTTGCTGCTCGCAGTCTGGAGGATAGCAAGAAAGTAGCTAAGGCAAAATGGCCGTGCGTACACAGCTGACACGCAGTTTAAACGTCATTTTCAATTATTATATCAGCACCACGATATACTTTTGCAAAAGCTAAGGCAACTGACACCGACAAACAACATAAATCTGCTTTTTGAGTCTTATCTACGTAAGCGTAAGCAAAAAGATAAAATCGGAACACTCGTCAGTGATTTAATAGAAGTCAATTGCGGTATCCCCCAAGGAACAGTATTAGGCCCGATTCTGTTTAACTTTTACATCAACGACTTATGTAGATTACAGTGCAGCGTTCCTGATTTTAGCGGTCAAGTAATTTCATATGCAGACGACACTGTACTAATCTTCATAGAGGACACTGAGAAAAAGTTTTCGATGAGGCAAACAGGGGTCTTCAAATAGTTTCCAAGTGGCTAAACTTACACAAGCTTGTCCTTTATACGAAAAAATCATGCTTTTGGCTTTTGGCACCAGGAACAAACTCGATGATGTGAGTTTCAATCTTAAGCTGAACAATGAAGAGACAATGCGGCTTAGTGAAACTAACTACCTTGGTGTAATTCTGGATGACAAGCTTAGTTGGAAAAGTCACATTCTTGGTCTTATACCGAAGCTACGTCGAACTCTATATTCTTTCGTCAGGCTTAGGCACAACGTTAATTTAAATACGATAAAGATGGTCTATTTTGCCATGGCTCAAAGCATAATGCAGTATGCTATTGGAACATGGGGTGCCGCTCTTTCAACATATATTGCACCATTACAAAACCTGCAAAACAAGATAGTTAAAATATGTTTAAAAAGATCGATTTATTCATCTACAACAGCATCTTTTAATGAGTGCCGTGTAATCAACATTCGTCAGTTGTATCTGTATGCAGCTTTGAAATTCATGTATCTCAACTCACACAAATTTGATTTCCAAATCACTGGCTATCGTACGAGGCGACAAATGATGAATCCTTTTTTGACCACGCGCTGTAGAAAAGCTCAAACGGGCAGGCATTTAAGTATATTAGGGCCGAAGTTGTAGAATAACCTTCCACTAGAGATCAAACTTTGTCTAAATGAACGCAACTATAGGTTAGTATTAAAGCTTTTTGCCCAAAACAACAATAAATTTCTGGATTCAGTCTTAAACCCATAAATCGCTCGTCTTTTTTCCTTTTTTGTGTCAGCAATTAAACTTAATTCATTTAATTTGTTTCGTTGTGTGTGTTTTAAGATTACTATTTCGCATTCATTTTTCATTTCATTTCATTTTTCATTTCTATTTATTTCTTCACATTTTCTTTAAACATGAAAAATAAATAAATATTTTAATCATGGAAAGATCCCCGCTCTTGCGCACAAGTGTTCTCACTTTTGCGAGTTGCGAGCAATAAAATAAACATATTTTACTTATTTTTTGCCAAACAAATAGCTGCAATAAAGAAATAAATAAATAAATAAATAAAATGGAAATTGAAATGAAAAGAAGTTTTTGCGCTTTTGTGACACAGGAGATGAGGAATAAAATTGAAAATAGTGACAGCATAAATTAAATACGGGCTTTTAAACACTTAAACTCAACTCGAGTTTTAAGTTGGCTTGTACACAGCGCAGCTCATCTTGAGTTTTTCGAAGGCGAGCATGAAGCGTAAAAGGCCGGGTGTACTGTTTCCTGTATTATCAAATTTTCAACGATTATTTTTTGCTCTTTTTCTCATATATGGCGTCAAAAGCCAGAAATAAGTGATACGTTTTAAATATGTTAGGAAAATTTTAATGGATTGTGTAGCTGTATGTTGAAAACTCCTAAATTTCATACAGTTTCCAAAGTGCAATGGAATGATTGAACTGATCCACGAAAATGCAAAAATTACAATAAAAAACTTGAAACAAAATTATTTTTGAATTTCCTGTGTTAAGGCTGACCTTCGTAGCAGCTCTTGGCTGTCCAATATCCATAGCTGCTTCACCTAGCTACTGCGAATTTTGGCACTTGCTAAAGTGATGCTATGCTATGCTTTTGAAGCAGCTATAGCATGCACATTGAACACACCCCAGGAGTGCCAAAAAATTCTGTCACTGGACCTGTTTTATACACCGTTTTCATTCCTGATCTTCCTTTTCCAGCGGACTATCCTCAAGTTAAAATCCTACAGCATGCAGATGACACGCTCTTATTCGCGTCAAGCCAAGATCAAAACAGCGAAAAGCTTTGAAGATTATTTTGATTACCTAAGATTTTATTTTGATAAATGCGGCGTCAAGCATTGGCTGCTGTGGACTTTGCTGCTGATTTTTTAGGCGGCTTAGGCGGTCGTCCTAAGTACGCAGCAGAATCGAGTTCTTCAAAACGTCATAGACAGCCATATTTACTTGCATACAAAACTCATGAAATATTTTTTTTTTAAATTGTTTTTACTCTACTTAACCAAATCTTAAATTTATTTAACATTCTATTTTGGTCAGGTCACTTTTCTTGTTTTGCTTATATTTCATTTTGAATGCATATTTTATTTGCTTTAACCTAAAAAAATACGGTCTAATTTGTACAATAGGTGGTTTTATGCTGTCTATATTTTACTAAAAAACTTCCTTAATTCAACAAACCAACTTTGACTCAAGCCTAACTAAAAGTAACTTAACCAAGTTAAACCTAAATTTAACGTAGCTCTTAAGTCCGCGCCCTCCGGTTCGCCAAGGGGGCAACATAACGAAACATTTGCCACCACTGTCCCGCTAACTCACTGATGTCATTTTCATCTCTTCCTGTGTACCCAAAAAATCTTGACATAAGTTCCACAGTACAGTCCGCAGAAAGCCGAGTTTGGAGAAAAATACAAGATAGAGTTTTTTGGCAATGTTTTAGTTACCGAGCTGTAGAACTTGCCTGCATAGGAGCACAGAATCCTGCATTGGATTATTTCCGCTTCCGCCATGATAGATTTGAAACAAGCAATCTAGGAAGCATATGTGAAGATAAGACATGTATTTGGTAAAAAAAGAATGTAATGTATATAGGGAAAAGTAATGCGTAAACTTACTCTCGGTAAGCATTCCGTATAATGCACGGAAGCATTACAGATCCATACCCGGTTCATTTCCTTTTAAAATTGGATGTCCTAGGTTGGCAAGGTATGCAGAAGGAGAACTTTGAACTTTCAGCTTTATAGCTTTAGAAAAAGAACTTTTTGGAAAGCTCGACATCGTATTCTTGCATTCCCGTTATCTAGAGGAAATGCGTATTGAAGCTTTGACCGGTGGCCGATCATACCGCTCGCTGCTAAAAGATCCGAACAACACAGTTATATTTTTCATCTTCCTTTGATCTTCGATGCGTGGAAGGTTTTTGGAACGTATTGTTTCTTCAAAAAATCAAAGCTTACTCAGATTCTTGAGAAAATATTCGTATTATATGGTATCGAAGGCTCATTACTCAAGTAACTAGCTTTTTGCATGTTTCACCAATTCATGCGCGACCTAATTTTTTGATGCTATTTGCATCAATTTGTATGCCATTTTCAGTAAAAAAACCAAGTCGCATTTAGTGTTCTATGCATTTAACCTAAACTATTAGTAATCTTCAAAACTTATTTTCAGAAAATGTTGCAGAAAATCTTACAAATCAGTAGACAACATAAAATTGTTCGAGGCGTTATATCATACAGTTTGCTTTGGCCTGTTGGTAACATTGTAGAACAGACTCTGGTGGAGCGAAAGACTTTGAAAACAATAGACTGGGTTAGATGTGTCAAGTAAATATTAAATAGCTATGAGTTGAAGTTGTTACAACTTTGATCTTTATTTTCAATAGATTTGGTTTATTCGGAGGCTTCTTCGTTGGACCAACTCTGTATCTATGGATGCGATTAGCTGCTGTTATGTGGCCGAGAGTTGATGTCAAATCTTCACTCTGCAAAGCTATAACAGAGCAAGTATCCTATGACCCAATGCTCATTACAAGTTTCTTGTTTTGGATGAGCATATTTGATGGAAAAAGGAGTGAGGAGGCAGCAGAAGAAGTAAGTGGAACTTCATTTATTTGATACAATTGCAGGTTCTGTATGAGAGTTTCATGACTGATTGGTGAACATAATTAACATTTCATACACGTTGGAAGGATCATGCAGACGCTTTTGAGCCCAATTTCTCATTTCCAAACGAAATCAAATAAAAGATTTAAATTGAACCATAGAGTGAGGTGGGCAGTAAACGATTCATTTTCGCTTGCTTTAAGTTTTTTCAATATTTTAGTTTTTGTTCAAATAATTATCATGCTTTACTTCAAAGGTCCGAAACAAGTTTTTCGATACTTACAAAATCGGGGTGATATTCTGGCCTATTGTACAAACAGTCAACTTCACTTTTATTCCGGCGAAAAACCAAGTTGTATTCACTTCATTTTTCAGTATGCTATGGAGTGCCTTTTTAGCTTACATGAAACATCTGGAGCAGAGTAGAGGAGATTTTGATTTACATCTAATACATTTCGATTTGCACTTCTTGGATTGGTAAATAAATGCAGTCACGACAATTGTATGTTTTAGTGGCAGTTGAATGTATTTTGTTTTAATTTAATTTATACTTATATTTTGTATTATAAGCCATGTGATCTTTGCGTTGAGATATGGATACAATAAAGTTTAAATAAAAAGATCAGTTTTCAATTTTATTTCCGATTTCTTCATCTCAGCTCTACTCATCATGTCATGTTGCCACTATAGCGATTAATTAACTGCGATTCCTACAATGAATTGAAATTATTGCAGATCAGTTATACGCTAGATAACTGGAATCAAAAACATAATTTTGAACAACAAAACAACAACAAAAGTGAAAACAGAAATTTAATGGTAGCATATCCTAGAACAAAAATGACAAAAATTTATTCGTATTGGTAATCCTATCCTAATCTTATTCTATCGGACATGGCTCACGTTAAAGTCAATCTACCCTGTGGTTTTCGTTTGGATTTAGTATCTACATCAAAAGTTATATGGCATAAAGCTTTTATTTTGTTGAAAGTTGTTTCCAGATAGAGCCACTGTCACAGCCAGCATATTTACCAAGCTTCTATCAAATCTAGTCCTACTCGGCATATCCTGTGAATTTCATTTTGATCAGATAATCCAGCCGCGAGTTTTTGCAGACACAAAATCTGGTTGCTCAAAAAATGGGTAATTTCGTTAAAGTGTTATCGTTCTTGCGAGAAGATGAACTTTAAAAATTTATCTCTGGCATTGAAAAAAAACTTTATATGTATTTCGTTTGCATTTTTTCTACTTTTCCGAGAACTCGGACACATTGTACATCTTTTTTATATCCAATTTCATATAATGGGTCCTAAAACACTTAACATTTCTTAGTTTTTCAAAAACGAATGGTTTCGAGTGACAGTTCGAAAGTCTTAATGTCAAATACAATCTTCTTCATTATTTACATAACGGCTGTGTAAACAACTTTCGTATAACTAATTGAGGTATAAATCATAATTGCTATATGAGCAATTTACATTCCCGTCTGTCGTCTAGGCTGTTAATCAGAAGCAAATATCGCGTTGCGAACATGATTTTTAAAGGGGGCTATAGAGTGTAGAAGAGGACCGAGTTGAAGGCTGTTATAAATACGTAAAAGGCACAAAACAGGGGAATAAAAGTAAGTATTTGTAGGTACAAATAGTTCTTTAAAAAAAACCCCTAGCGGATCAGAACCGCTACAAACACCAATGTCCGAAGAACAGTAGAGGATTTGTGCAGATTTTGAGTGTGTATTCTACCACTAGCTACTTAAGACCACTACCACTAGCTACTTCTCCTACTTAAGACCAATACTTCCTAAGTAATAATGGACCCTAAGTCAATTTAATTTCGATGACTTCAACAAAAGTTACAGTGATAGAAAGGTATCTGGGGCTGCCATCCGAAAAATGTACAGACCTTAGAAAATGTAAACATTGTTTACTTATTTTCATTGCAAATGTTCGCGATGTGAATGCTTAATGCTAGCATTCATTGGTACGAAAATAACAAAAACGACTCCTGATGGCAGCCCTTTGCTAGCACCAAAGCCAAAAATTTGTCACATCTGCCTCACTTTAAAGTCAACCTACTCTGCGAGTTTCGTATTGATCCCATGACTGCATTGGAAGTTATAGGGGTGTAGACTAATTTAGGGTTACCACCTTCAAAAGTTTGCAATTCCCTAGATCCTAATATTTGTTGTTTATTGTTTATTTGTTTATTTGTTGTTTATTTTATGATTCCATGACTGCACTGGAATATATAGGGAAAAGAGCTTTATTTTCCTGAGCGAATTTTCAAAATTTAAGACACCAAAATTACCATAGCTGGCAGCTCCAACCGATTTGACATGCTTAAATTAACAACCTTCAATACTGTTTACCATTCTGTATAAAAATGTTCAATTATAAAAGCCATGGAAAATCAACTGGAAACTGGAAAATCAACTTGGAAAACTTGCAGCATCCTTGATAAGGTGTAAAAAGTATTGCAACATTTCTGTTTATTTAAATAACAAAAAATCTTTTGAGTAATTCACTTCATAAAAACAAAATGTTAAGAAAATGCAAACAGATAGGATAACATATAGACATAGATAAAGCTACCTAAATACAATTCAAATCTTATCCAAATACAATGTAATGCAAAGAATCGTTACCAGTTCGTATGAAATTTCTGTTTGTTTTTTTAGTAAGCTCCAATAAAAGAAATCCCAAGTGGAAAATTAACAAGAAATAATTTAGCAAATACAACCCGCATTCAAGCGTCCCAAATATTTAATATACTAAGCATACTAACCTACCGAACGGAGCCAAAAAAAACTTGTTGGAGGCCATCCTTATTCTGTTAATGAAGCAGTCACAAACCTTTGGGTGATTTTGAATTGATATTAAAAACATAGAAAAGTAAAAATTCAAATATGCGTTTAACATTCATGCGCCATATGCCATTTATGTGTCTATTACATCGTTATACTTCTATAAAGATTCCTACCAAACTTGCACAGTGGTCGCGTCATAAACACCGTTTATCCAGCAATACTTTTTTACTGCATTCCACGCTACATAGAACGGGAATTCAATTCAAAGGGCGTAAGTATCCATTTGCATCTAATGTCTGCGTAGTGTATGATAAGAGAACCGAGCCGCAGGCGAATCTTTGATTCGTTGGAGGTTTTCTTTTGCTGCAGTTTCTATAGTTAAGTGGAGTGATGTAGGTACTATTTAAACTGTTTTTTCCATATTGGTGTTCATGTCCAATTCTGATTACAATCAATGAGACACAACAAAATTTATACGTGATTAAGAATTCATTGTATACTGAGTACGATTATAAACCAAAATTTACAAGAACAAGAACTTACAAGAACTTAATTAAAAATATTTCCTCAAAAACTGATTGTCCTGTCATTTTCAAATTAAAATCGTAAAACTTAATTTTTCTGTAGCCTTATAGCCCGTCCAGACTACGGATACTTATGTATCCGGATACATAAGTATTGTCCTCACTGCAGCGACATCTGCAGATACATTTTACCCTTGCCATGAAAATCAATGAAAAGTGTGGACGATACTTATGTATGCGGATACTTAAGTATCCGTAGTCTGGATGGGCTATTACTCAAAAATCCAATTCAATTGCCAATAACGTACCACAGCTCTAAATTCTGCCTAGGTGGTCGTTTCGAAGCTCTTATCTAATATACATTTGTTGTAATCCTCTTTTGCTGCACTAAATCCCAATTACGTGCAGTCATTAAAATTTGTTCGACGATAGCGAAAAGGAGCCGAGGTCGGTTCAATGCGAAATACGAAAATAGGAGTGAGTAACAAATTTCTGGTAAACACTGGCTGACACGATTAAGGGATTTTCATTTCACCCTCACTCTAGCCCTCGTTTCACGCGCACTCCGTAAACAATTGAATTTGAATGGTGATGGCTAACATGTACATTTTCTTTCGCCTCATTCCACTGCATACATTAATTGTGAATTTTCCTCGTGACACCGTCGAAGGACACTAACGTTATGAGAGGTGGCTCCGTGTGCGGATAAAATTGTACATCACGAACCCTGATTAGATTATAATCTCCCTCGAAGTCGAATTATCCTTATGAGCGCGTGGCCTTGTTTACAAATGCCTATTAGCGAGGTATGTGAAGAGCTTGTCTGAGTCGAATGGCTTTGACCCAAAATCACTAACTTTCCCGCACCCAAACACGAACTTTTGAATATGCTATTCTGCAACAGAAACTATGGAGTACTGTTCATGCCATTTTTATATCGCATTTAATATTTAAAGTTCTATGAAAAAAGAATACAAAATTCATCCACGTTTTTGTCCGAATTACGTCATCAGATCATACTGAAATGCTCAGCAGTTGCTGGTATATGTAAGTTGTAAGGTTTTTTTGACTGATAGTAAAGTATCTTTAACCCTTTGTCAGCAGGGGATGTTGTAGTGAAAATCTAGAGACCGATTTCTATATATGATAATTGGAGAAACCAATTATAGAAAATGAAATTTTAAAATATTACTGGCTTGAATTTTATATTGTTTTGGAAATTTTGAACCCAATGTGGGCGCTAAGTGTCTAAAAGTAGACAAGGAAAATTTGCAAAATTTCCAACTGCGAGAACTTCCGCGAAAGTCATCAAATTGTCAGGATATTCGCAGGAAGCATTAATGGGCACATGAAATATGAAATAGCTACCTAGGGAGACAACCTTTAAATTAACAACCCTCCAGAAAAAAATGTTGCTTTTTATATAAATTTGTATGAATATAAATTTTTGATATGCTTTGTCCATAGAATCAAATTAAAATTAAAATTCCTCTTTGCGCAAGAACAGTAGCCCTTGACCAAATAACCTCTATTTATAGCACTCGAAACTCGTCATCGTGAGAACTGACGACCATCAGGTAATTAGATTCAATCGTAATTCACAGATTGTATTAATCTTGAAAAGAACCAGGTCTAAGAGAAGTGGTTTTGAAATGATTTTGAAAAAACCACTAAGAAGAAAAGTTTTTTATAACAATGTAGATAATTGTGATGATCTGGTAGTGTTTTTTGCCTCTGTAACTTCCAACGCTGTCATCGGATTTAAACCAAATTCACAGAGTAGATTGGCCTGAACGTGAAGCAGATTTGATATACCTTTTGGTTGGATGTAAGCAAAGGCATTTATGTTGGAGAAATGATTGAGATGACACCACAGCAAAAGTGTTTTGCATATGTTTTTTTTAGTCACACAAAGACAAGTTCTTCAAAAATCAGAATTTCTAGCGGCTCTGATGTGCTAGAGTTTTTCTTTCATTTGGGCTGTTTTAAATACTACAAAAGTCTTCGAAAAATAACTGTCAATTTGTGGAAAAAAAACATACATAAAGCTGCTGAGAATCTCGGAAACCATCTCACTCTGAACAAAAACACATTAGTATTTCATAAAAATTGATACATTTCAGAAACACAACAAGTACAAACTGAAAATCGACTAGAAAGTACAATATATCAAGTTAAATTCAGCGATCTCCTTCCAAATTTTTCTAGTGGCTTTAATGAAATATAGTTTTTTTCTTGCATGCGCTCATAAAGATATCTGCAAAATTTGTTTTAGATCAGCACACTCGTTATGAAAACCCTTCAAAAGAAACTGCAAGCTCACCACTGGTGTGTTGGTCTTAATTATTCGTAAATGAAATGATCTGAATATGAATAAAAATACGCACGGCTACTGTCACCGCAATCAGAGTAAAGAAACATATCAAACACCATTGACTAAATAGTCACATTACCATTCAGACATACGTGTATATACATAAGTATACGTCATGCAAAAGTATGTACACCCAGTAGGACCAGGAATGCTTACTGCAGTAATGCAGCACTGAAAGAAAAACTCTTGGTTGGTTCAACCATTTTTAATAGTATTGCAACGATTCATTCAAAATCGTTAAACGAACTACGGAAAATAGTTATTTTTACTATGTTAATATAGTTAATTTAACGATATAAAAGTAGTTGGTTCTGGTTGTACAAAAAATATCGCAACGTTCATGAAATCAACTGTTTTAATTGTTTCATAACCACGAAAATTAGTTGATAAATAGAAAAATTTTCATCAATTCACTCAAAACTTCAACGTTTCGAATTATCAACTGTTTTTATGGTACTTAAACTACTTCGCAATAGTTGATTTCAGCAAACGTTATTTGGAATTATTCTACGCAAAGTAGAATGGTTTCAACATTTGGACGTTTTTCATGCTCCGAATGAAATTGTTTATCAACCACGCGTCATGGTGCATAAAAGTAATCAACGATTTTCTTATGGTTGTTTTAACTATAGCCCTAGTTGATGCAAAAACAACTAAGGCAAACTATTGATTTTTCATACTCCTCATACTCATGCTCCTATTCTATCATAGAAGTTTCATATGATACATGGCAAAATTGTGTTCGGTTTGCTGTTCGATATAATTCATATGCATGTTATGCAGTGAAGCCTTTATATTACCTTGTACGACGCTATTTTCTTCACAATATAGCGTTTTCCGCTGTGGCATAGCATTGGGCTGCGGCAAAGCGCAGTCAAAAAATTAGAATGCACTGTTTTGTATGGTAACGCGCACAATAGCTGCGGCCGAATTTGCCAAATATCTAATTTTGCCGCACCGCTAGCGGTGATACCTACTACTGCCTATATTTCGTAATATGTATGGAAAAAAAGTAAGCAACCACAAACAATGGTTGGAATACCATTGTTTGTGGTTGCTTACTTTTTTTGCACCACGGACGTTGTTTATCAACCACGCGTCATGGTGCATAAAAGTAATCAACTATTTTTTTATGGTTGTTTTAACCATAGCCCGTAGTTGACGCAAAAACAACTAAGGAAAATTGTTGGTTTTACCAAGATTTTTCTTTCAGTGAGTAATAATTCCCAGTAATCATCGTCGGATCGTTTTCGCATGCGGCACTGATGAATTTAACATTAGAATGTCATTATAAGTAACGATACTCGCTCCGTTTTGCATTACTCTACCCTTCACTGTGCATTACTTTGTAATGCAGTAAAGTAGTTAGTAGATAAACCCACATGGATTTCTGTACCACAATGATTCTGTTTTGCAGTAATTTTAATTACATTGCAATCCATTATTTTGGAATTCATAGGCATTAATGGTAAAAGTCATCGATGCTTGTGGTCCTACTGGGTAGTTTCATTTACACTCTCACTTCCGTTCCGAACTCAAAATAATGGAGCCAATAAAAGTACAGAGGAGCAGAAATATTTCTCAGAAGGTCTTTTTACAACCTTAGGAGAGATACCTACTGCAAAACTCAATAAATTTTTTTATGGCGCATAACAATACATCAATGTAATCAATACAAGTTATATTGGGCCTCAGAGTGTCGTTCCATAAAAACGAAACTGGCATGTGGAGAAATTGAGTTTTCGTTCAGTCATGTTTGGGTTCACGACGCAAAGTCTCCCAAAACGATAGTCAGGAATGATATTCACACTTTTATGTGGGTATATACAAACGTATAAATTTAAACGTTTGCAGACATCTAGTCTGATGCCAGTGGGTGGATATTAAAGCTTTTATTATGGATATGCTCAGACATATGGATAAGTACAATATTAGGTAAGTATAAAGTACTAATTTTACTACTGAAGCAACCAATGAAACTGTTAAATAAAAAACTCAGATACCATTCAAGCATGGAATAGATAGACTGTGAAATATACATATGAATAACAATGACATTTATATCAAACTGCTAAGCAAGTCAAATGTACATATACTTTTGTGATCTAACAAAAGAAAACATTCTGATTATATTTTTCGTTAATTTCCTTTTTATATGTAACAATAATAATTTAAAATGAAAAAATAGATTTGATGGAAAATAATTTTAAATTTGAAGGCAGGAATAACATTTGTTGTTATTTAAGAATATCCTGTAGCATCCGTTTTCTGGCTCATTGGCTCCGTGAACGGTAGACTGTATCTATTCCAGGAGCAAACTTTAGGATTTGGCGTTCGTATAATATAGTTTTTTAAATTTCTCCGGAGCAACTTTAATACCTAATAGCAAAACGTTAAATTTATAGCAACCGAACGGATGACTTAAAAATGTAAGATTTTTTTTTACTTTTCTTCGGGTCGAAGCTACCACAAACCTTCTTTTAAATCGAGCACAGTAAAGTACTTCATGCCACACATTTCGCTTCTAAAGTCCTCTAAAGTCGGAATAACTAATAAAATGCCCTTCTTTAATATATCGATTAAGTTCCCTAGGGTCTAAACAGATTCGAAGCGATCTTTCTTTTCAACCACAACCATATTGCGTGCCCACTCCCAAGGTTTGCCTACCTTTTCAATTAACTCCCGTCTCCCCATTTCATCTAGCGTGCATTTTGCCCTATTTTGTAGGTTTAAAGGGACAGGGAGCCTTCTTGGGGGTTTGCCAACTGGGGAAGCCGATTCTTTCAACTCAACCATATCCCGTAAATATTTATTTATATTTCTCAATCAAATCTCGTACATTAATGATTTCAACTCAACAAGTTCTTTTCAGTAGCCCAATTTGATGCACAACGCTAATCCCAATAGCGGCCTAGTGTCACGGTCTACAATAATAAATTCAGCCTTTTCGATGGTATTTTTAAATTGAATTTTTAATGTGGCTTTTCCCACAACTGATAGCTTGTACCCTCCATAACCTTCTAGATTATTATTACATGGTAACATTTTCAGTACGGGTGTAAAACCTGTGTAGATTTTTCTAGGTAATACATTGACTTCGGAGCTTTTTACCACTCTAACAATTTGATGCAAAATGATTCATCATACCACATATTGCACACTTGTTTCCGCACAAAGAGCATTTGCCATTTTCATGTAAATAATTGCAAAAATTACACTACGAAATCGAAAGGAGCCTTTTATCTGATTTTTGGTGATTTCTAATCTCTGGCGTCATTGCATTCTCTTTTATGGATCTGTAATTTGAACTATTATAATCTGAACGAATACTATCTTTATTTTTTTAGGGACACTTCTCTTATCAACCGCATCAAT
The DNA here is from genome assembly GCA_963978885.1 of Nemotelus pantherinus. NCBI lineage: Eukaryota > Metazoa > Arthropoda > Insecta > Diptera > Stratiomyidae > Nemotelus > Nemotelus pantherinus. The sequence continues at coordinate 46,248,389 of OZ022264.1, forward strand.
GTTTGACGATTTGATTGCTAAAGTTCCGGAAAATTTGGCAATCCAACATCTTTTAAAAGTTGCGTCATTGAATTTTTCTAGGCACCGAAACTACAGCTCTCCATCAATGCTGATATGTCCTTGAGAAAATTTTCAAATTCTTCATATAGAAACGATAACGCTACACAATATTCGTTCGCGGATTACAAAATTCCTCAAATTTGGCTGATCTCAGCCACCGTGTCAATGATATTTCTCATACAAATTCTGGAACAGTTCCTCAGTCACCCAGCCAATGATATTTCTCATACAAACTGTGGATCTGTTCCTCAGTCACCGTACCAATGATATTTCCCATACAAACGCTAAACTGTGCCTCAGTCACGGTGACACTGATATTTCTCATCAGTCACCGTGAATTATATTTCTCATATAAATTCTGGAACTCAAAGTTATCCGAACACTTCATTTTAGCTTTCTAATTGAAAACCTAAGGTTAGGTTTAAAGATAAGGTTTACCACAAATTTAATGTGTTTTTGAGCCCTTTTTGAGTTTTTTTTTCAATAAGATGAGTTCAAGTAAATGAACAAAAATCACATTGTGCCATATTTCGGACACCACAAGTCAGTGTTTGTACAACTTTGAACTAGAATTCGGACAAAGCTCTAATTCGTATTCAGGACTGAAATCTCCTTTAATGCTGTTTCGCTGCGCGTAGATACAAAATTTACCTTATCCAAATACTAAAATCTATAGTTTGTGTTCGGACAGGTGGTATATTTTATTTTAAAGGGTGTGAATAGCTATCATACCAGCATAATTTTTTTTTACAGTTTATAAGAGCTAAGGTTAATCTTATCAAGTAACCAATATGTGCAATAGCATATTTGATTGGTTTTTCAAGTATTCGGACGCTTTTGTCCGGATACTGAAAAACTGCTCAAAAACGTTTCTAGTCTTCGGACACTAAAAATTTCCAATAAACTTTACACACAATGGTCTTTATGCATGCAGAACAAAGAATTCCAGATATTTGATATTAGAAGGAGAATAACTTACGTTTAGAAATTTCGCCTACCACTAGCAAAAAAGTACCTGAGACACGACTTTGACAACAGACTTCAAATGCTTAGCGCATTGTACCAATGCCTCCTAGAAGTACGGGCCGTCAGGCTACGTAATCGTTCTCGTTGTGACGTCATGGCGATAGGCAATTTTTACATTTCCACAAGGCAGTGCCGACACACACCGAGATTTCACTTGCGGTTTTTTAACTAAAATACGAATAAAACGTTAGTTTTTTGTGCGTGGATGCGTTGTAATAAAAATATTTAACCATAACTTTCATTTTGTATCGACCAATTGTATTGCGATTGTAAATCGGCACGGAGCCTCACATAACCTAACAACAACTGGAAAAATTCGTAGCGAATTTTTCCAATTATGCCACACGCACCGCATTAATTTGTGTTTTAGCTGTTCACTAGCACTGTTCCGCATATACCACTTTGTTTTCATTTCACTCACTTAAACACAACCCGTACAATTAACATTTTCCCGCGGACGTCCCTTAAGACTACGTGTGTTTTTTGCGACATTTTGGCCTATTGCTGTGACGTCATCATTCTGCATTACGGCCCGTACTTCTAGAAGGCATTGATTGTACACTGGCTGCTGATTGTTCATTTGTTCAACCTTATGGTTCTCTCAAATTGAAAGGCACATAAGAATTAGTCAAAGAAGAAAAAATGACACTAGCACTGTCCGGAGACTAGTGCAGTTACCCGATATCTTGTTATTTATTAGTGCCAAAACGTTAGATATATGTAACTAAATGTTTGTGAGATCTGAACCACAAGGCATCCTAAAATTTTCACCTCGATTAGATGACGCAATCATGAGATATAGTTACAGTAAAAAAATCATTTTGATTGTGCATCAGGGAACTAGAAGGCATAACTGACATTATTTGATTTTGCTATATCAGAAATGATACTTAGATTCTCATACTTTATTCTACTTTCGTTCATATTATTTAACAGCTAAGTTAGCCAACGTTGCGTTAAAATATATATGCGATTCATAAAAAAAATATATACATGACACAAAATTTCAAACATGTATTACATGTATTAGACTAAAAAACATCTGCAAATATGTCGTGATTAATTCTTAAAAGTTCAAAAAGAGTACCTTAAATTCTGTTTGAAATATTTCTACGAAGAAGAATAGTCCGGGGAAATCTAACATGGTGCTTCGGAAAAATTAGGGGAAAGCTGAATTTTGGTGCGAACTTTGGTACTGGCGTGTTGAACAAAGTGTCAAAAGTCCCCAACGATCCGAGTGCTGCGTCACTTTTTATACGGGGTCAAAGGTCACCAAAAGTGACCTTTCCTAAATATCTCAGTAACGGTTACGTCTTCAGAAAAACAATGTATGACGAATTTGTAGCTTGAAAAATTTCCAACAAAAGAGATTAAATAGCTTTTTCCTGTAACCATAACCGTTTTTGAGATATATTGATCTAAACATTTGTTACTTACAGCATCCTCTTTCTCACGGCATGTTAATATTTTCCGATTTTGATTACAACTTGGCATGTTTGTGAGTTTGTTTTTCTATGTTTAAGAGGCGCATAAAAAAACATGCAAATAAACTTATCTACCACACTCCAGGGTAGATGAAAAAGTGTGCTCCGAAAAGTTCCCCCCTCCCCTTTGTCATAAAATGGTATCCCTGAGCATCCATCCCAAATCTTCAGAAATGAGCTCGTTGCCTACTCTTTGCCCACTGTTAAGCACGATACTATCACTTTTCATCCTGTTAATTGCCTATTATTGACATCGCAAGACCAGCCCTACACCCACACCGTACCCACTCCCTACCCACCCCCGCAAACGAACCATCCCGAAACACCCGGTTTTTTATTTTTTTTTCCATACCGTCTTATCGCATGAACGATCAGGGCAAGGTCACGTAATTTCAGGTGCAAATTGGTTTCGAGACGTGCCATGTCTCTTTGCCGCTATGCAGTCATCACAGGATTAGTAAAAAAACTGATTATTCGGGGATTGTCATAATGTCAAGAATGAGCGTTTACAGAATCATGCCATGATATAATCTTGCTTTTTCATACTCCTAGGCCCATGATATGTTACAAAACCCTTTTTTCACCAGCAATGTTGCTGTTTTGTCCTGCTCCTTCGTGGCATATCCCATACATGATGCAGCAATACAGTTTATTTCCGAGAAAAGAGTAGGGAGCAGATGTCCCTACAAGTTTTATGGCGAAGGGGGGCGGGGGGATTGGCAACTTTTTGGAGCACACGTTTCCACCTTCCCTGGAGTCTGGTCGATAAGTTTGCTTGCATGTTTTTTTTATGCACCTCTTAAACATAGAAAAACAAACTCACAAACATGCCAAGTCGTAATCAAAATCGGAAAATATCAGAATGCCGTTGAGAAAGACGATGCTGTAAGTAACAAATGTTTAGATCAATATATCTCAAAAACGGTTATGGTTACAGGAAAAAGCTATTTAATTTCTTTTGTTGGAAATTCTTCAAGCTACAAATTCGTCATACATTGTTTTTCTGAAGACGTGACCGTTACTGAGATATTTAGGAAAGGTCACTTTTGGTGACCTTTGACCCCGTATAAAATTCTACGCAGCACTCGAATCGATGGGGACTTTTGACATATTGTTCAACACGCCAGTACCAAGGTTCACATTAAAATTCAGCTTTCCCCTGATTTTTCCAAAGTTTCGCCTTTTTTAAGTCGGATTTCACTGGGCTAAACTACGGATTCATCACTTTACGTCAACTAGTGAAAGTACATAATTACTTCTATTAGAAAAGTAATGCAATGTCTTATATTGTCTTTCAGACACGTACTATAAAGACGACAGTTTTTCACTCACATGGAACATTTTCTGTAACCCTTCAGGCTCTCTATTTATCTTCAGCGCCCGGCGTAAACTTATAGTTTTTTTATGGAAGTGACGATCAAACAAAAGATAAAAACAAAAGAAATTCTGAAAAATCCTGTCAGCGTGAACAGATCCAGAAAAAGAACGGCGGCAGTAGGATATCTTCTTGATGATTCATGTATTCGAGTTTTGCCCCAAACGGAGTAGCAAACGCGTCAACAATGATTATATGTCAAACGAAACAATAAAAAAGAAATAAGAAATGGATTTTGATGTTGAGATACGGAACACATAAGAAAAGTGCAAGGACAACATAATAATGCTGAAGGCAAATTCCACGCACTACCTTCTATTGAATCGAAAAGAAGATTCGGTAAACAACCACACATAGTGCACGTATCCTATCTATGTATGTCCATAAGCTAAAGGGCAGATCTACTAGGGAGTTGACATGGCGACAAGAACATCGTAATACTTCAATTTATCGCACATGCACTCTTCGTATTTTTCTGAATTGAATCTTGAACACAATACCGTTTCGTCCCACTTTGCAGCAGAAGATGATTTTTCTTTTCGCGAAAACCAGCGTGAACGCTTTCAAGTCAGAACAAAGAAGAATATATAATTTATGTGAGGATTTATGCGGACGGGAATCCCTTTTCAAAATGCAGATAGAGTGCAGCTGAACAAGTTTGGAATAATGCAAACAGGATTTGAATGTACACTGTGAATGGTACTTGCTGTAGATATTAGAACTTGTACAAGAAGTGAGGATTATTTGAGAAAATTTAGGAAAAGGGTCTGTTTGAACTTATACGATTTGGAGCGAAGCAGGAAAAAGCATCAATCGAAATTCGTCATTGAATTCGATGAATAAAGTAAAAGATTAAAACCGATTCTAGCTTTGTGGACGTTGGACATTTTATTTTATGCCTAGTACTATACTCTTAGCGAAACGAATTCAACGGTCAAATTCCATACAAAAAGAGCTTTTCAATTCGTCAGTAAAGCTCTTTTGTATGGGATTTGACAGTTGAATTCGTTTCGCGAAGAGTATAGTACTAGGCCTTAGACGTTGAAATTATAATTCACTCTTGCTCGTACGATGCTCGACATAATTATCAGTTATTGAGAGTATGCATGCATCAGTTAGCAATAAATTCTTAATGAAGTTTATGCCGATTGTATAATATAATTTGGATCAGATTTTATGCAAAGTTTGTTCAAATCAATTTGATCGCAGTTGATTTTGTGTTAAATTTGTACTGCCCAAAAATATATCTAATCAAAACGTGCAAAGGAACTTTAAATATTTCTTTTAGAGTACAATGTATATATTGCTTCAAACCTTTTCTGTATTTTGTCATCAGGACCAACTATCAAGTTTATCCTATTATTATTTTTTTTTTGATTCGAATATCAAACATAACAACCTTCAAATCTGAACCTTCTTTCAGTTGGTGCGGAACTCAATATTCCCACCAACGCAAGTCAATTACACTCGAAAATGACAAAGCAGTCGTTATTCTGCTTTCAGGCTTGATTAATAATGTCTACATTAATTACAGAGCATCGTCCTTCGAAAACCGTTGTGCATGTGGATGAACCCGAACTCTGTGATCTAGGCGGTGCCAGGCAACATGTATCCCTGAAATGTTTTAATAAATAGCTGCTTGGAAAAATCGCCAGATAATGCTAAAGAGTTTGTGCTTGAACCCGGCCCACATTCTCATCCTATTAAGGCCAACTCGATTTAACAAGGCTCTGAACTCGTCGACGTCGACAACAGCTGTGAAGTTATCCGGTCGATAGAGCATGTATAATTCGGGTCCATATTTTATTCCTCAAAACCATTAAATTCGCTTTTCTTTTCACAGTCAATGAATACAGCTAGTAAACTTCGGTATCGAAATCGAGAGGAGGTAAGTAAAAATAACACAATATCGAAATTGAAAATCAGAAGTGATTTATGAGGATTATGCATTCAAGTTTAGGTTGACGGTAAAGTATATAGTAAAGTATATTTCACATCAATGAAAAATAATATGCTGAGTATCTGCTGTTGAATACGCCACAATTAAACATCAACGGGTTAGCCATAAAGTTTTAGAGATGAAAGTTAAAGAAAGAAAATTGTTTCTGCTGTGAATAGAACCCTTCTTATTTCTGCCCTTAAAACTTTTAGCCATGATCCGGTAATAAGCATTATTGTAATCGTTTACCAACCTTCAGCAGTATCTAACTGCATCACAATTCCCATTGCTTTCGGATTTAAAACAGATTGCCATCGTCAGGACTAAAATGAAAACGAACTGCGAAACGTTCGAGCTTATTTGCCCAGAGTTTTATAGGACTGAACTAAGTAGAATCGAGGAGTTTTTACACAGAGTTCATTACAGTGGGTCCCTTGTGAGCAGCCTCGTTTTATATTGGAAACGTGCTTAACATCAATTCGAATGAATTACCCACTCTTGTTCATCGGACGTGGGGGCTGTGTGTATTGACGTTAGCAGCGCGTCGGATGCATGAAATGGACGGCTAAGAAAACATTGAACTATAGGAAGAGTAAAAAAGAAAACACAGTAGAAAATTGCAGAGGAAGCATTTTATCGAACCATCACTCATCCATTTTAATCTTTCCATCGCTGATTATTCGAAATAAAAGGATGATACGTATGTACAGCTATTGGTGCTTTGATGAACTAAAATGGTCTTTGAATAAATCATTAGGCTAAGCCCACACGAGAATTGATTTGAAATTCGTTCTGATTCGAATGATTTGTTGATTGATATTCTCCTATGATTGGCAGCTATAATTAATGAAAAACCACTCGAACAAGAAGCTTCGCAGGAAGATATAAAATTATGTTTTCCGAAATTTCATGAAATCTTCAAATTAGAAGAAAATAGGCATGCGTATCTTATAATAATAATATAATAAATGAACAACAACATGAAAACGTACCGAGGCCTATCCTGTGACTCTGCAGAGCCAGATTAGTGTAACATGTGAACAATTACAGAAAGCCTCATATAGCTTCATCAGTATTACTTTAATCTTTGGTGAGCCTGGGAGCTAGTATCATGATGAATCTGAATTGCTTGCAGATACTTTTGAAGTAGCTTATCGAAAGTCACAAATAATATGAGTCACTAGCAAGACTTAACTTAACAGACAGCATGAAAAGTTGGTTTTATTTTCCAATTTAACTATAACCTAGAAGAATCCTATCTATATTTCCCCCCATATCAATAGGTGCTTTAGAAATTACTTGGCACATAGATTCTTATCCTTCTCCAAAGAACGAAAATCAGGGCAAAATCATTTAAAACTAAAAAGTTGTTTTAGGGGGTTATACAATCTAACTTACCTTGTTGCAGCCCCTCCGTCTGGACACATCCTTGTCTTTGTTTAGGAACTTGTGTTTATCCCAAGGTGCTACATACACTAAGAGTGCCTGAATGTTTCCTGATGAATCCTAAGCCAGACTGAGCTTGGAAATCGCTCAGTAAAAATTCTGCAGGCCCCAAATTCATGCATGACTGCGATTGAGAGCCCTGGTTGTAGTGGAATATTTCATGTTAGCATCGTGAAAGAAACCGTGGCCAGCGAGTTTTTTTTTACTAGCTGACTGCAGCTTTTGGGACTGAAGACTCCGGAAAGGCGAAGACAGTCTGATGATGAAGCTCGACCACAGCCATGCCTTCTCCCATATCCTGTGTAAAGAAGCTCTGAAGGAGGCAGCTCTGGTTAGTGCAAACGAGATGGCTGCAAGGAGTGAAGAAAAGAGTACTCTTTGCTTGTAACTCTGGTAACCTATAAAGACTATCAGTCACAGGTAACGCCAGAATTTGTACAAAATAAGGAAGCTGCCGAAGAAAAAAAGTGGGGAAAGTAAAGCAGAAAAAGCAAAAAATACTTCCCAGAAAACTGGGTCCGAGGTAGTGGAACCTGAGAGCTATTCTGAAGGTGCGACAAAACTCATCGTAGATAACTCATTTTTCATCACCCATTAGAATTCTTTTTAAAAATGAATCAGTTTCGTTATGTTTCAGCAAGGAATCGCAAATGGAAATTCTTTCGGTGAGATGAATTTCGTTCAAATTGTCAGGAACCCAAATATTGAGCTTATTAACATAACCAAGCTGTTTTAAATGTCTTTCAATGCATTTGTGTGATATTTGAAGCTTTTTTGCTATCTTTTGTATCGTACTAAGCTGGTTATTTTCTATCATTGCTTGTATTTTGTCGTCGTCAGCTTCAGTTCGGTGTCCAGAGCGTGGCGCATCTTTGAGGGCAAAATCTCCGGAACGAAAACTAGTAAACTAATTCTGGCACTGGCGTTCTGTTAGTAAATTTTCACCGTAAACATCGCGCAACTTTTTCCGAGCTTGCACTGCGTTTTTACTTTTAATTTTTAAATAGCACTTCAAAGCCATGCTAGAAATATTTAGTTTCTAATAAATATCCAGTAGTTAGTGGGATAAGTGAGATATATTTTGCATTCTATGATTCCAGCAATTATTGTGTTCACCTCGAATGTTTTTAAATAATATTGATTTTGTAAATCTAAACTGATTGGCCTCATTATTGGGCACTAGCCCGGAAAGACTCTTCTTTTCAGGTACCGTTTAGTCTGACTGATCTACTTATTCTTCCATCTTTTTTTTCGTGCTAGTGTCACAGGATGGTCTAATGCTCTGCAACATCTTCCTCCAAACAGATCCACCCCTCGAACAGAGGCATTTTTTCTTTAGTATATGTGCTTGTATTTTTTGTTTAGTATATTTCTTAGTGTATGGTCGTGTGTAGTTTTTCAACTCCTTTTAATACTAAACTCCCTTCCTTTCTTCTGGATTACCAGCTCATGTCTCATGTCTTTATGGACAAAGCACTTTCTCCTTGTGTTTTAATTTATATCGTGGGTACAGAGTGTTAAGCTCATGACCGGTGAATGATACGTAGCGCACATTTTCTTGGAGCAAAGCCACCCCATTTTTCATGGATCCTCTACAGCCGCGTAGGACTATCAAAGCGGTACACCACCATACGTTGGGTACTCTGCTAATGCGGAGGAGAGACCTTTACGGTCATTTCTAAAGAATAAATTTTTTGATTGATGGTTTACCCTCACACTTATGCTATTTTACGGACTACGATCTAGTTGAGATGTCCTGAAATGACATTGTGCAGATTTTTAAATTACTACAATATCACAGGATCAATAAATTGAACGTGTTGATTATCCGCTTCAAAAAATCCTGTTGAGACCTAATGTATGAAAAGTTATATTCCCAACAAGCCTAATTCAAAATTTAAACCATTTGATTATTTTATTAGATGCTTGGAAAATTCAAATTTTATATTTTTCAATGGAAACAAAGGTGAAACGATCTCATGTACGAAGTAAGGACCTCCACAAAATTATGTTGATTAATGATGGATGAGTTTTTTTCTCTCATACAGCACAAAACACTTCCATACAATTTTTCTCGGGGCAGTTCATTTGTGCGTTCAAGCGGACATTGATTGAAGTATTTGCAATCAACTACAAAGTAAGTACCCTGTGCACACTGTTTTCTTTCAACGAACGCTCAAATCAAGTCGAGAACAATAATTTAAAATCGAAAAATGTGAATTGGATGAACTGAGCCGAATAAATGAAACGGCAGCGATCAGTTTTATCATAATTTTTACGAATCTATAGTTTGCAGGTATATTTTGGATCAATTCTCCCAGTTAACTTGGAAATGCACTCACCGTAAAAATCTACTTCTGTCTAAATGAATGGGACAGATGAAAAACGACTATTCGCATCCTCGTTATCGTTTAATCTAACAAGTTATTCTGGCCTGGTTTCTTTAGCTTTTTGTTCAGGCATTTCCCCTTCATATGTTTTGAAAGAAGCATTTCTATCTTCATTTTTTCTAGCGTTGTCCATTGTAAAGAAACACCAGAAGGCTGAGTCTCGGATTATATAAATCTTTGCAGTGCGTATTGTGTTTTAAAGGACGCACGTTTTATAAATGTGAAAATCAAGTGTGACGAATTTCCATTCATGTAGTATGCCGACAAGATAAACCGAACAGCAGTCATTCCTGAAACCGTTGGACGTACACGGTATAGTAGTATAGCAGTTGGTCTCGTCTTTTCTCATGCTTTTGAAAATTAAATAAGATCCGTGCCCCAGGATTTTTTCATAAGGACACTTTGATTTGCTTGCTGAATTGTGTGTGATGAATTCAAGTTGTGCTCTTTGATATAAAAGAGCACAACTTGAATTCATGTAATTCATGTTGTTCGAGAAACGCACTAACTGTTCATCCAATTAATCAAGATAGTCATTATCCTAGATGATTTTGCGCATTCTGATTTGCTGATGAAAGAAACTTTCCACGTATGTATCGAAAATGGGCTATAGTTAAGGTTAATTTTGTGGCAGCAAGCCAATGACCTGATATGAATAAAGCATCAAGTGTTATTTTGCCATATTTTTACATATACTTGTATCAAAACCCTGGTTGCATCGAATAAAAATTCTACTTAAAATTAAAATAAGCAACCAATAACAAACTAAACTGATTCCAATCGGACCAAGTGAGAGAATTTGTTAGCATGCTAATATATGTCTACCATCATCAAAATCATCACTAAATTTTATTAATACATAAGCCATTATAAAAAACAATAAAACAATTTTGATGGAAATGAAGAAATGTATTTTCAATGACGTATTATTTTATTTCTCTATACTGTCGCGAAATGTTGAATCGTAAGCATATATATGTCGCGTGAGCAATATTATTTCGAATAATACTTAATTGGCCAATTGAAAACGTATAACGCTCAAATCAAATCACCGACATCATTCTATAAATTACACTTATAAATACCCGAGATGATTTGGAAGCACACATTTCTCTTTAGATCAGTGTCCACTAGCTATGTGGTAGCAGTTAGACCTCCTTGATAAAATGCAACAATCCTTATTGGTTCTCTACTTTTTGCTTTTAATTTCTACATTAATTGTGACGGTAAATATTGCTGTATACTGCATAAATGCGTGATAATTAGTAAAATAACTTATTTACTTGTTTTCGACAGGATCATCCTAACCCAGAAGATACAACTTATGCCGCGCTACGGTCAGTTTCTTCGGAGTCCGATGAGAGTGAAGACCGCATTGAGGGAAAGTCTTTGATTGGAGCGATTGGAACTGTAAAGAAAGTTATAGACATCATTCAAAGAGTTGGCTCGAAAGTATCTCTTAGATCTGAATCCGCAATACCGTCTTCGAAAGAGTTTGGTCGACCGATAATGCGCGCCATCGATGTAATTCACAATATCAAGAAGGGTGTAGAAGATTTCGCAAAGATTAAAAGTTTATAATGAAATTGAGCGGTGTGAATGTTGATTAATAGTGTGTAAATAATTTTTTTTTTTACAAAATTATGCGAGACGCAATTTTTTCACTCCATATAGTAATAAAGTAGCATGCAATGCTGCTGTCGATGCACTGTTTATTACCTTCTCTGTTTAAAATAATTTACGATAGTTTACTGCCCATATATTATCCATAAAATTGATATCGATTTTACTGCAAAACGGTAATTCAGAACCACTTTAGTCTACAGCCACATTTCATTCACTCAATCTCCTCATTTGGCTGCACCTAATTCAATTCGAAAATAAATTCACTATCGTGAACTAGCATCTCATGGTGACTCAGTCTACTCCTTAATTAATGCTCTACACTGTGATACCTATAAAATGTAAAAATCGAAAATTAAATAGATTTCAATTATTTCGGAATTTCCAATACTTCAAAACTGATGTAGTATCAGTAAATCAAACTCAATAAATGCTAGTGGACCGTTTCTAAACTCTGACTTAAAAGCATAGTAATCGAATCAAAAAAGAAGAAATGATTTGGCGAAACTGCAAAGTTACAGTAAGAAGAAAAAACTCTGACGTAACGGAATCCTTAGAAAGATTGATTTTCGAAGGAATATAGAGTATTTATGTAGGTTTTGAATCATGTTCTACCAAAAGTTCTCCTTATTACGACCAACTTGTATTGAAGGTCATAGGTTAAAAAGATTTCAAGGATGGCCACTCGCAATGGTTTTAGAATTTAAGAAAATAAAGTTCTTGTAATTTTCATTATAGGATTTTTATCATATGAAAATTTGATGGCAGAATTTCCTAGTACAAAAATGATAAAAATGCACAGTGTTTAGAGTTAATAGTGCAACCAAAAGTCAACCAAAGCGGCTTCACTTTAAGATAAACTTGCCCTGAATGAAAGATTGTTAGGGGCTACCATCCGGAAAATCTCCAATACTACTTACATTTAACTGATAACTGCGTTTTACTGGAGTGAGTGCTTTGGGCATTTTGACTTCCCTCTTTTGGGTAGGTGACTCCTCTCCTCGGCCCAACTCACCTCTCACCCAAAGTCAAATATGTCACTTCGTGCAGTTGTTCCGCACTATTCCGTTAGCTGTCTGAGGCTTGGATATGTCTCATTAGTACGGGCTATGGAGTTTTTCAGATGTTCAATGGTACTGTTAGCATGATGTTCTAGTCTGTCGAACAGTTTTAACGTTTTGTCGCGTTTGTATATGTCGATTGTCTCAACCCTTAGTTCTCTGTGTATGCCCGTATAACAGCGAGGTTTTGGCATATCTGTAGTTGATATTTATTAGTTTTGCACGTCTGGTGGAGGACATTGCTACCAAGTGTCAGTATGGGTTGTATAACCTGTTTGTAAAGTAGCGTTTTGTTGGTCATATTCAGTTTGTCTGGTCTGGCCATTGGTTGCAGTCTTCTCAATACACCGTTAATGGTTTGTCGCTTGTTTTTTTTATGTGTGTAGTCCATGTTAATCTGTTGTCAAATGTAAGTCCCAAGTATTGTCTGGTTCCCGACCGTTAGCTGTGATTGTTGTTGTCTTCGTCGTCTCGTCAAGAAGATGGTTTGCGTCTTCTCGGCGTTTCGTTGGATTTTCTATTTTTGGAGATATTCCAATAATATGTCACTCGCATATATTGGGGTTTTCCCTACTTATAGGTAAATTTATTCCGTAAATAGATCTTAATATTGCCTTAACTAATACTCTAAGGATGTCTATGCAAAAATATCAATAATTTGTAGCTGAGAGTATTAAAATTTATGAAATTCTATGAAGCATTAATTTCAAGGGAAAATCCACTTTTTGTTTTCGGGTGGAATTTTTTAAACAGGTATCCTGATCCTTCCCCGTTGTCAATTATTATCATCAACCAGTTCTGCACTTTATAAGAAAATATCTCAGATTTTTAGTTTGCCTTCAGTCTCTGCGAAGAAAACATTACTTAAAATTTGTACTTTTGTGCGAGTTGATTTTGATCGAGTATCTTATTGTGTATAAAGTTTATATGTCGAAAAATTAGGAACTTTCAACGGAAGTGCGTTCTTTGATAATTGCTTATTATAAAACTGATAAAAGTAATCGGCAGATTGCGATTGTGTTGAAAGTGCCAAGGAAACAGTTGACTATAATAATAAAAAATTCAAGACCAGTGGAAGTGTTCAGAATAAAACACGTAGTGGATGGCTCAATATCACCTCTTTAGCCGAAGTGAGAAAGTTTGTGGTGACTAGCAAACGCAACAGACACCTTACTGCTTTAGAAATTGGAGCACAAGAGAATGCAGATATTTCTGAATCCCTCAGTGTTCCAACGATCAAATGCAGACTTAAAGGAGCAGGTCTTCCTGGTCAGATAGCGGTTAGAAAACCATTGTTATGTGCTAAAAATAAGAAGAAGTGACTGAAATGGGCTAAGCAACACAAAAATTGGACATTTTGGGATTGGAAAAAATTCTGTGGAGCGACGAGTCAAAGTTCGAAGTTTACGGCTCGAGACGAAGAGTCTTCGTTCACAGGCAAGCAGGGAAGAGAACATCCGATCAATGTTTTGTGCCTTTCGTAAAACATGGTAGTGGTTCTGTTATGATATGGGGCTGTTTTGGTGGAGATAGAATCGGAAACATCTGCAGAATTCAAGGAATAATGAAGAAAAAACTCGATCGGGATATTTTCGAAAACGAAACGTTGCCATCTGGACCGCATATTTCAGGAAAAGGATTCATATTTCAGCATGACAATGACCCGAAAAACTTCGAAAATCTGCAGAGAGTAGTTAAACCAGTTATCAACTGAGGGAGCTCTTAAAGCTATGGTTTGGCCACCACAGTCATCTGTGTCAACCCCTTAGAACTCTTACGGGATGAGCTGGAAGAGTGGACACATTGATGAGACGAAGATTTAATGATAGTTTTACCGTTTCGAAACTTTTTTATAAATATAATATGTACTCAAAATATACTTTAAATAATATTCATAAAAACTTGTTTGAAATAGTACATTTATTGGATGGGTATATGCCTTTGAGCGGTAGTGGAGTTTTGCAGGTTTGAAGCTATAGTTTCTGCATGCTTCGAGGTATAAAATATACATGTATCGTCTGTGTACAGCGCTACTTGTGTATTGGGCATGTTGGGAATTTCAGCTGTGTATAACTAAACAATATTGGGGAGATTGAAGAACCTTGTGGGACTCCAGCCTCTATTGTCCGCATTGCGGAGAGGTGGTTATCAATTCTAATACAGAGATTTATTCACTGGAGAAAGGATGCAATTGGTTGTATGAAGGGTAATGGAATTTGGATTGAATACATTTTGAAGATTAGTCCTGTATGCCAAACTTTGTCAAACGCCTTGGTCAGATCAAACATGACCAAGCCTGTTGAGTTTCTCTGGTTGAACCCTGTACGTATATGCTGCACCACTATTCCAAACTGGATTTTAGTAGAATGTAACGGCTTGCAGCCAAATATTATCTCCAGGATAATGGATTTTGCCTCTACGATTTCATTAAACCGATCAAGAAGAAGACGCTCAGCGATTTTTCCCACGGAAGATAAGAGACTTATTTAACTCCAATTTTGTAGGAAATGAAAGTCTTTGCCTGGTTTAGTAACAATTGTTATAACCGCTGCCCTCCAGACTTTGGGGAAGCTCTTTGTTCGAAAGTGATCGTTTATAATGTCAGTAACTGTTGCCAACGTATTGTCGGTGAGTTGCGCCAAGCATAAGTTCCCAATTGAATCAGGTCCAGGTGATTTCCGCTTATTGAATGCGCTAATGGGTTCTTTAACCTCTTCAAAGTTTGTTAGTCTGACTCGATACTCTTCTGTTGACGCCTAGCTCTTCTCCGACTTTTGTTCCTCCTCTTTATGAGATCTTTTATGTCTCTTGGGAGTTCGTAAAGGTTATGCCCCTTTGTCGGAGTTTGAAACGTGTTGTCCTCTTTTGCTTGCTTTATTTTTCAGTCAGAGCGTTAATAGCTCTGTTGATGTCACTGGTGGCTTCGAGTGTTTCTTCGAAATGTCCGCTCTCCATTACGTTCCAGAAAGCATTCCAATTTATTATCTTCATCATTTGTAGAAGCTTGTCAATGTACACATCTTCTATGATGAAGAGTATCGGCTTGTGGTCAGATGATAGTTCATCGAGGACAGTCAGTTGCAAGCTATGATGGAAATTATGCAAAAGTCCTATATCTAGGACATGACTATGAACTGTGCCAAAGTGTGTGGGTACGTCAGGAAGATGCAGCCGTATGCAGTTCTCCGTGATGAATCTTTGTAGCTCGATTCCAACTTGATTTCTTCTCACGTCTCTCCAGCGGTGGTGATAAGTGTTAAAGTCTCTTGTCATAAACACAGGACCTTCGTTTTCGAAAATTTGGTGGTGTTTTAAGGAGTTTTTAATAGAAATGTCACCATGAGTTAAAAGGAATCATTGTGAACTTGGATGGCAGTCGCTCCTATTTGTTGGAGGGTGGGAATTTGACGGTGAAGGTGGTATATGCTCCTTCTCACCAGGATTGCAGTGCCTCTACCTCAACTTGTCAATCTATCGTTATGATATAGATTGTAGTTACAGATGTGGAGGCGATTGGCTGGCTTAGGAAATGTTTTCTGGATGTGCATGATGTCAACTCTATAATCATAGAGACATTGCATCAACTTGCTAGTCTTGCTGATGATGCATTCCAAGTGAGAATGGTCGAAATTTTGAAAATAGGAGGTTATCTGCCTCTCACAAACCCCAGGCCTGCTAAATGGAGGCATTTTCCGCGATTTTAGGTTTTTAACGTTACTTTCAGCTCTCTTTCAGATGCTGGCAACGTGCTTTGACACGTCTTGGCTGGGTCTGGCTTGCCAGCCCATGCCTGAGTGCTACTTCTGGTCCTTTACGGATATAGCTTCTTTCACATTTTTTTTTGTGTTAAAATGCGACCAGTATCATTTGATTGGCAGATGAGTTACACGTAGCGTCTTACCTTTTCTGGGAGCTAATCGACTCCATTTTCAATTATCCACCCCAGCCGCGTAGAGCAAGCAAAACGGCAAACCGGCATCCGTCCGATCCGGGTATAATGCGGACGCAGAGCCGTCACGGCAATTTCTAGGGTACCTTGTTCCCAAAGCAAGCCTCTTTTTTTGTTGACTTGCCATCTTGATGTTTTGTCATCATCACCAACCCTCTTAGCAGGCTCTTCACTGGACTTCGGATCAGTTGAGGCTTTTGTTCAGTGTGCCCATAGTTCAAAACCGCTGCACAATGCCAAAGCATGTTTTCACAGACTAAACCAAGCAGCGGAAAATATTAGCAATGCTTTAAACACGTATCTTTGCCAAATTCTAATTTGATATAATTTTAAATTTTATACGCACCTTTGCTTACTAATTGCTCTATTTTTTTATCTCTGTGGTGCTCTTGTTTTTTTTATCTCTTGGTTCCATAATAAGGCCCGACAAATACCTCACTAATTAAAATTTCAACCTTCATCTTCAACAATAGAGTAGAAAATTAACTACACAATTATCGCAGCTCTAATCGTTGGTTAGGACCAAGGAGAGAGAGAGGGAGAGAATCAAAACGGCGTTTCAACATTTGAAAGCAATTTTACATTTTCTTCGCTTTGTGGATATTAATGTCCTTATCGTTTAGCGCAGCTTCAATATAAACGGAGCCCAATACACCTACTATTATTAAAATTGTAAGCTTTTTAATTAATCAGACTATTAGCTCAGCTTACACACATTCGACACGAAAATTCGACGCGACTGTTCAAAAAATTCCAATATACTGGCCTGTATGATAATGCCCACATTGCCGGCGATGGAAAATTGGGCGAATATTTTGAGACGGTTATAAGCACTACTGTACAGTTTAGTGCTTTCGAAGATTTAAGCTGGGATCTGGGATATAATCCCGAATAACAAAATCCCGAATTAACAAGATCCCGTATGTTTCAAAATTCCCATATTACAAAATCCTAAAATACAAAATCCTGTACTTAAAAATCCCGAAACTCGAAATACCGACACTCAAAATCCCGACACTCAAAATCCCGAAACTCTAAATCTCGTGGAGAGAAATCCCGTATGAAACTTATTCATATAATGAAATAACAAAAACATAATGATTTAAGTTTTTATTTACAAATAAATAACATTAAGACATATTGTACGCGATTCTTCTCAAATAATCTATTTTTTCAAATTCAGGCCTTTTTCTAATAATTTTTTTAATTTTTTGGTACCTTGCCAAATGTTTCTTCATCATGGGTACTGATTCTCCTCCATTAATTTTCCTTATTGTTCTTTTAGCTACAATTTTAGCGCCTGATTCTATATTATGCAAAACGATGGGATTTTTAAATCGGGATTTTGTAATGCGGGATTTTGTAATGCGGGATTTTGTAATACGGGATTTTGTCTTAGGAGATTTTATGTTACAGAATTTTGTAATACGGGATTTTGTAATCAGGATTTTGTAAACGGAATATTGTAATACGAGATTTTGTACCCAACCTGTTTAAGTTATATAGTTTCGCTACAAAAAATCGAATGTTTCAGCTAATATAGTTCCGCAAAAACAGCACTAGGTTAGGACACTTAAGTATAACACTTTTAGGTGTCACTTCAAGTAAGTATAACACTTTTAGGCGTCACTTCTTTCACATAACAGTCACACAAAACAGCTAAAATGTAGTTAAAAGTGAAATGTTACACAAATAAATATTAGAAAATAAATGGAAAATAGTAACCGAAGTTAAATGACGCAACAAAAGAAATGTTTTGGCAAAAGGTTTATTGTGGATGTACATATAGATGAACAATGTCTCTCAAAGAATCCGTTACGGAAATGGTTTGCTATATTTCAGATTATCTATTCCTGATTTGAATAATGGTTGTAAACAAGACTATCATACCACACAACTACCGTTTTCCGCAACAACAGGGAAATTAATCTTTAGCCACGTATCACTAAATGATTCTAAAATAAATTGTTTTCATATTTTGTTTTATAAATCTAAATTATGAACTGGTTTTGTACCAGCTTAATTTAAAGCAATGCATCGTTAGTTGCTTGGATGAAAATATATCACAAAACCGAAATTCATACTAATAACAGGGTGCACGTCATACCGAGATATTGGGTAAACTGGACTTGATGCCCCACACCCGGGAAATCCCACCACCAGAGGGCGAAAAGGTGGTAGAAGGGCTGAAAAAATGAAGAAAAACAGACAAAATTATACAAAAAAATAAAAAAGAAGATAAACCAATTAAAAAAAAGAAAAAAAAGAAAGAAAAGAAGCCCCAAAAGCAAACGCACAACCACAAAAACACAAACATATTAGCCCGACATCTATCGGCGAAATTCATGTAACATCTGTGTGGGGCATCAAGTCCAGTTTTACCGAGATATTTTATACATTTCGCATAGTACTTGAATAAATATTATATATGAGAAAAATTGTTGAGAAGAAAATCTATTTGAAATTGATAGATAATTTACAAATTTTATGATTTAATATTCTACAAACAAGCTTTTCGAATACCTGCTAAATTCCTTTCAATTTCATAACGGTCAGCTTAGTTACGTCATAGGATACTACTGCTACCTGTGTATCAATTTTAACACTAGTGTGCTATGCTCACTGCTATAAAATTGTGTCTTTACTACTATTTTTCAAGAGACACCTGCAGCTTCAACTAAACAGCAATCTGCTGTAAAAGATTTCAAGTAGATGTGCTACTGCTATTTATCTCACTGCAAGAACACTCGTGTCAAACACATTTGACATTTCATTTATCATTTGTTATTTTGCGTTTGTTTGTGCAGAATGTCACTTAGCACGGAAAAACTTGAAACTTTTATCAACGACTACCTCAAAGAAGATCTTAAAGATCTGGAATATCACCTTAATTTACGAAATGCAGAAATTACGGAGTACATTCAACTGAAAAATACGATAGAAAGTATTAAGGAGCATTTATCCGAGGGATTCAAAACCCAAATGAATATCGGAGGTAACTTTTTTATTGAGGCCAAAGTTCCTAAGTCCGATCGAATAATAGTGGATATTGGGAAAAATATTTACATGGATTTCACGTTCGATGAGGCGCTAACGTTTGTGGATTTTCGGTTGCGGGTCCTCAACAAAGAAGTGGCTGTGATTCGGGAGGCGAGCATCAAGAAGCGAGCAGATATCAAATTAGCTTTGATGTGCATTGGAACAAAAACACAGCTCTTGCGAAGTGAGGAGGATTAGAGCAGACGGATAAAGTAATTTCGGATTTAAAGATGTGATATTTGTATTGATGTAAAATAATTTATTAAAACTGTTCATTCCAAGATCGTTGCTTTCATTTGTACATAATTTGATGGGCGATTAGTGAAAATGACGATCGCCGGAAAATGTGCGAAACGCTGTAAAGGAATGAGATTGGGACTGGAACTTATCGGACGTTTGTCCTATGGTAATGTACTGTTATTAGCATCTAATAAGACCAGAATAGAAAGTTGTGTATACATTTTATTTCTATTGATAATTTAGTTAGTCCACATTAAATTTTCGGTCCTCTAATGGTTTTGTTCACTGGAGGGAAAATCATGTGGAACTCCAAACTGGTTAAATTCGGATTAATTAATCATCTTTTAAATAGCCTACATGATGGTCAAGGCTCAGCGCTGTATTAACACCAAAATAGAAAAAGGCTTTTTGCGTGACTGCGATACTTTTGCTCAATTAATTTTAATACAGTTTATCGGAGCACTGTGACTTATTGATTGTATTGCGTATGAGAGGCACATCGAATTGCTTGATAAAAAACTATAAACCCAACCGTTATACAGTTTATAGAAAAGTTTAGCGATAAATGATTGCACAAATATTGGCAAACTCCAAGGCCCAATTTTAGGCGCAATTCTCTACTTCTTAGTTCGATTCATTTCATTCGAAAAAGTTTAATAAATCTTTAATTGGCCGTAAATAAATATATTATTTGTGCAGATGATGTACCAGTTAACTCTCAAAATAGAGCGAACGGTTAATGACTCAAAATATTAAAATTAGCTTCTTGACAACAAAGTAAAAATTAATGTAGAATTATGTATATGGAAACCACATTGAGCAGAATGAACACCACATTCGAAATTTGTCTACACTCTCAATTAACAGCGGATCTAGAAGCAGGGTGTACAAGGCAGTCGGTCAATTGACACACTTGATTTATTTCAGCTAAGCATTGTACTTAAAGCCAGCTGTGCAAAGTTTCAATCTATAACTATTAACTCATAATAGACGAAACTTCAATTCAAGCAGCTGTGAATACGAATACAAAACATAGATGGACAAATTGCTAGGGAATCTGAACAAACTGCTGAGCAAATTATTCCTAAGCTCATCGATAAATGTGGCACTAAAGTGTACTTCAACGTTAAAAAAACCTAAATAATCCAGTTATAGCAGTTTCGAAAAAGAGATCCATGTCCATTCTTCTTCAATTAAAAACTTCGCTTCGAGATTCAATGGGAGCATAAATAGCTACTTTTCTACGTTTATAAAAACTTAACAATTTAATAAAGAAAATCATCGATCGTTTTGCAAAAAAGAGAAAAATGGAATTGATAATTTGATGATAAATGGACAATGTTTATTATTTTATCATCGAGTTTGTTATTAAAAGCTGTCCAGTTGGATGGCCTAAACCATCCCTAAAATTGCAAGTGTGATTTCCCCAACATATATACATATGTAATCACTATAATCTGTAAAGAAACAGCCACTTATCGTTAGAGCATTTGGTATACCATCATCACAAAATTTCTTTCATCTCCTCGAAATCGAATTCACTTCTCAGACGATTTTCTTCAGTTGGGTGTTTTTTATGAATGTTTGACATCTTCTAAACATAGAACTATTCTATGCTAAGGTCAAATATTATGTTATATCGTAGTAGTTGTTGATAATCAAGTAGGTGCCTGTCTGTCTAGGCTCTTAATCTTTAATGAAGTAGAGTTGCCCGATATAATACAAATTTCCCTTTTAAAAAGTCGCTTTTCCCATTGAAAAAGAATAAGGTAACTTTTTTGAAACGTCAGATTAAATACGGCCATACCAAACTGGAACGACCGGTTCTCGTCAGATCACCGAAGTTAAGCAGTGTTTTGCGCGGTTAGTACTTAGATGGGGGGCCGCTTGTCATTTTTGCTGTCGGATACCAACAAACTAGTTGTCTAGGAAACACTATACAAAAAATTTCAAAATATTTACACAATTTTAATGTAGTTCTTGCCCGGTTTCTATTTCAACTTTATTAATTAGCACGTAAGAGAGGCAACATACATTTAAAACTCCTTCAATTTCTCCATTTTTCAAAAACTAGTTTCTTTGAGTGACAGATAGTCAGTGACAGTTTTCATCATTAACGCAAGGGCTGTGTGTCAGCTACTTTTATATTACTAATTTAGGTATAAATGATCATTAGTAAATTAGTAATTTAAGTGCCTGTCTGTCTAGGCTCTTACACAAATTGACGGAATATTCATACTTAAAGATAACAACTTTTCTTTAACATTTGCGCGAGTCAACTAATACTCATAGACGAACAAATATAATTGTCTCCATACCAAGCTCCTCTCTAGTCTTTTGTTTTATACCCTTCTGGAACGTGATAGGAAAACGAGTACATGAAATTTGAAATGAATAGAATGCCAAGTTATAAAAATGTTCAGGTAATCTCTTATCTGTTAGGGAAAATTTTAATTACATTGTGTGATATTTATCAATTAAAACTTCTAGTTACCTCGTCTTTCATCAGTGCTGATCATTGTCAGAGCGGTAAATTGAAATTACTCAAAACTATTAATTTAATTTGCTCGGTGGTATCTTACTTTCTTATTAACTTAATGTTCCTTATTACCCCAATTGTGACATCAAAAAAATTATTTGAATATGCACACATATAAGAAAGCTGCTTTTGATAACAAAATGATTATATGACATATGCGGAAAATATTTTTCCTGTTCCTGTTATCACTGCGTTTAGAGTTTCAGGATTCAATAGAAACATATTACAGTAATGCCGGACTAATTAAGATGGTACAGTTGTTTAGTGGGGTTGGATTTTAATGCATTAAAAAAAATGTAGCCGCAAAAATTCAGCGCAATCTTCCTCTCAGACTTCATCGGATGTAAGAGAAGAAAAGTAGCATTGATATAGGGGTTTCCACTTAGAACATAGCATTTTGTATTTGAAACACCGTTTCTCGTGGACGCGTAGTCCGATTGATTTGACACTTTCAGGATCCAAGTCTCACCTAATGTTTGTTATCGTTAACTCTTTGATGCCAGCGGCCATTTAAGTAATATTTTAAGTACCCTTATAATTCTATCAACAAATCAATATCCAAAAGCCAATTATGCGAAATGAGTTTTGAACGTGTTTCGATCGTGCATATGATAACTATTTTGAAATTAAATAATCCTTTGTGAGCGCCAGGTGCCCGCTAGGAGTGAAAGAATCCATCGCTGCAAACGTCCTCAAGGTAGGCATAAGAACGAAATCGAATTCAATATTTAAAAGTAACATGTGCGCTACGTTTGGTATGAATTTCAGAAATGTGTCTCTATTATTCGGTGTCTTATTTAAATACAAAATTCCTATGCTTTTATTGGAAAAATCTGTACATTAATTAAGATCATTAAACATGATTTCATGAAAATATATAAGAAAATTTGCCTTATATGGTTTGAAAGCCCGTGTAAAGCATAGTACTGAGTTCGATTTCACGTGAAATTTTCATACAAAATTTCACGTGAAATCTGTTTCGGCGAAAATTTAGCTTGAAAATAAGCAAGTTTGGTACTGTGTTCTTAGCATGAAAAGTTGCTTTGAAGTTGCTTTCGCTTCGAAAACATAGATGGCACTAAAACATGTTGTCAATCATTTCACGCAAATTTAGTTTGTGCAGTTCATTCTTTCGAGCGAAAAAGTGACATTTAGTGTTTGAATTTGAAAATTGAGCAGTGCAAATGACTTTCCAATAAGAAAATCGATCGAAAATTGAAATTCTTGACATTTTATTCGTCAAGAATGAGCAGTGTCTCTGCTTTTCTCTGTTGTCAAAATTTTCGCTCGAAAGAATGGCCAGACAATGGGGAAATGTCAAAATTTCACGTGAACTCGAACTCAGTACCAGCCTTAAACCCAAAAACTACCAAATCTACCCAAAAATCGAATTATGTAAAATGAAAATTTGGGTATGTATTGACAATTGAGTTAAAGAAAATTCGGGTGAAACTGTTGAAGCCCGTTTGCTAACACAATGTGGACATCACTCAAAAGATTGGGCTAAAGAGCTCTGCTTATCCCGACGAAAGACAGCCTACGAATATTCACAGATTTGATCCCACAATTGTATTTCCCCATTAATTATCAGGAATATATTTTATATTTGGGTCTATTCCATCTAAACTGTCGTAATTTTTTTCATCCATTTTTATAATTAGTAGGTGATATCAGGTACTATGTAATTGTGCCTAGACAAACCTCTTTCTGAAACACATTATGATGGAATATTTAATGAAAAATGGTTCACACTACAATATTTTATCAAATTGTCTTTGCTGATCAAATAAAGTTGCTTAACATAAGAATTTCTGCTGTTGTGAGCTTATAACTTTTATATTCCTTCGCTACTCATTAAATTTTATCTTCGAAATCAATTCACGATAAAACTTATTGGAAAAAATCATTGGACCACCATAAATGTATGGACCTACTGCAATATTCAAATAAACCCTCACCTCAACAAGATAAGTAAGCTGATGCAAAACAAATCAATATCAAGAAATTATAACTTTGATGATACTAATACGAAATAATGAGCACATTCTTAACTCGGCCACAGATTCCTCGTAAAATTTAGAACTTTTTCATTTTCGTATCAGATGTGAAGCAGCCGAAAGTAAAGCAAGGCATATAAAATCTATGCAACTCCCGAATTGCTACGAAATCAACATGAATTTAGTTTGTTAATTTATTACTAAAACGTATTTAAAAATATTACACGTGTATGTTTAACGAAAAAATTAGCTTTTCTAGTTTAAAATGTTCGTCATATTTTCTTTTGAACCAACTAGACGTTTTGCCAGCTTTCTCCTCATTTCATACAAAAGTAGAGTTACTGCTGAGGCGGTATTCAAGCTTTCAATGCAATCAGCCATAGGAATATGTAGACACCCACCAACACCTCTGCCGTATTTGTTGATGCTTCCACTTACAAGCCTAAAAGCAAAGTCAATTAATGCCACAAAACGTAAAATAAGTTTTAATCTTACCTATAAGCATCATCACTCACACCATGCGTTTCACCTCCAATAATTAGAAAGCAATGACCATTGAGTTCATCAACACGCATTTCATCGTACGGAAGGACATCTATGCTAAACTTATCACAGTTTTCTAGGTTGTTCTCTGCTAGATAAACGAGAGGCTTTTTGTCATCTTCTGACACATTTTTGAATATTCTCTCATAGATATCGTTCCAACTTAGATCGTCAAGAATCGTTAAGTGAAACTGAGCTCCGCATCCGCCTCTTAGAGCTTTCGTATCCCAAGGGTCGCAACATCCTTTTGTAATAAGCACTTCCTTGCAGGGAATCGCAGCACAAGTTCTTAGTATGCTTCCTAAATTATTAGGTTCACGTATATTATCGCACACGACTGTAATGGGAAATGAAAATCGTTCCTTGGTTCGTACCGCAAGCTTTGCCGCAGTGGGCTTTTCGAAAATAGCAATGATTCCAGGGCAAGTTACAAGGGTCGACCAGGCTCGTAAATCTTGCTGTGGCACTCGGAAAATACTGGCATCTTTAAACTGTCTTACGTCTTCTTTAATCTCCGTTAAAGGTTCCTTTTTTGCGAAGAGTATTGTCTCAAGTTTTGTTCCAGCTTTGATTGCTTCTAAAATGAGTCTTCGGCCCTCAACGATGAACCGGTTCTTCTTGTCCCTCGCTTTCTTTGACTTGGCTGCCAGGATTAGGTTACCGAGTGATGGATCGTTTAAATGCAATTTCACATAGCTCAAATTCAAATCAGGATCGCATAGAGAAACTGAAGATACTGCTTTCGGTTTCTGTCGTTCACGAAAACGATCTATTTCTGCTACAGGCTTCTTAATCGTCTTTGAAGTACTCTTTTTAAATGAACTAGGAGAAACGGCTTTAATTGATTTATGCGATGAGGCTTCGAATAAATTAGATTCTATTTCCGCGATCGTATCAAATTCAGATGGATTTTCTTCTTTTTCCCCACTGAGAGTAGGTTTAGGGAAATTGCGTGGAAGACAGTCGTGTGTTGATACTGTAATACTTCGAATAAAATCAACTGATGTGTCGAAGATGGCTCGCCTTCTAAATAATCTCAGCATTTCAATGTATTTATGATATTTACGACACAAAACCACCTAATGTTAAAGTGCTGGAAAAATATAGGTTATGTTTATATTCAACTTTGACAGCTACACAGCTGGTGATAATAGTAATGCCACTCTCTAGTGCTGACGGATACTGACTGTCAGCCACCTAGTAGTCAGTTAGTAATCTGAATTTGAAATGGAAAATTTGATTTTTAAACTGTAAAAGTGATTAAAAGCTATTCAGATCTTTTAGGAATATGTTTTAACAATTATTTAAATGAGAAAACTCAAAATTGCAATTTATATCAGTCAAAAGGAATAAGCATGCAACATTTTGATATGTATCTGATATAGCTATACTACCTGAGATTTATTTGCTTAATAAATAACAAACATAGCAAAAAGATAGAAAGGTAGCTTTACAATCGTTGAAGCAAGAACTGATTGATTATATATGGTGCTAACACAATAGCTCATATAACGCCTGTTCGAGAGCTGATGATATAATTAACTAAATTGGTTAAGTAATTGGTTGATTTATCCTTTTCCAAGAAGTTTCCGCATGAATTTCAAGTTTCAATATGTTTGCATACATGCCAAAGAATGAATTCATGTGGAGACATGTAATTTTGCAATGATTAAATAGCATTCATCCTCCAAAAGGAGATATTGTGAATTTAAGTATTAAATTAGTAACAAAGGAGATATTGTGAATTAAAGTATTACTATTATTAACAACATTCTTTAGAGTACTCTGTAGGGTGTAAAAATAATATTCACAATGTTTTTGCTCCGGACACGTTTTAAAATATAAATATATACAGTAGAGACTCGTTAATTCGGACTAATTAAAACAGGGCCGAATCGGAATATCGCGTAATTCGGATTACTGATATCGTCCATTTTTCCATTGGTTTAAAGGCAAAGTCTTACAAAAAACAACAAAACTTTAAGTATATGTGTATGTACATTATTTATTTGTGGTAAAGCAAAACAAACAACTTATTTTTAGAATTAAAATATATAAAAATTCGCGATTCTTATTTTTTGAAGAACTCAGTTATTTTAGTTTGTGTAAAAACACTTTTCGTTTGCCTAATATCGGCTTTTTCTTTAAGATGCTTCAGTGTAAGAATATGCTCTAGTTGAATATCGTTTTTCTTCAGCCCATTGCAATCCCACAGAGAAACATTTGATTGCATTGTCATGTTCAATTTTTGATACTGGTGAAGATTCCGCATCGTCACTTTCGCTGCCACTAGTAACTTCTGCAATCAAATTTTCTTCAATGAGTGTATTTTCAGTTTCTACGGCCCACTGAAATATTTCGTGTTCCGTATGTGGTTCTTTTTCTATAACAGTTAACATTGCTGAAATGTCACCATAACATTCTTGAGTTTGCTGCCACTGTTGACGCAATACACTAAGTGGAACCAGATCTTCCGATTCGTATGCTAGGGTATCCAAATCTTCTGAGAAGATTTTGTTCCAACACTTTTCTAAGGAAATCCTCGGAACCTTGCTCCAAGAGTTGTGCAGCAGGCACACTGCATCTTTGAGGTTGATCTTTTCAGACATTTATGAACATCGTCCATTTGACCATCCATTAAGGATAAAATGTGAGCTAGAACACTCTTTCTGTATTGTAATTTGGTCAACCTAATGGCGTTTTGGTCCATCGGCTGCAGTAAGGCAGTGCAATTTGGTGGAAGAAACAGTGTGAAAATATCACCATTTTCGTCAACTAGATCTTCTTCCTTGCAATGGCATGGAGCGTTGTCGATTAACAACAACGCCTTCTTCGGAAGATTTTCACTTGCTAAAAGTGACCTTACGTGCTTCACAAAAGAGTGTTGGAACCATGTTTTGAAAATTACAGACGTCATCCAGGCATTGGAGCTGTAAGTGTATTCCACAGGCAAAGTAGCATTTTTGAATGCTCTGGGGTTCTTGGCTTTTCCGATTACTAAGAGTGGAAGCTTGTGCGTGCTATTCCCATTAGTGCAAGCCAAAAACGTTAGTCTCTCTTTGCTTGTTTTTCTTCCGGGCGCCAAAGGTTCCTTAGAGTAAGCAAACGTTTTATCTGGCAAAATCTTCCAAAACAGTCCTGACTTATCAGCATTATAAATCTGAATAGGAAGTAGACCTTTACTTCGAATTATTTCAGATAATTTTCTAATAAAAGGGATGACAGCGGTGGCATCATTTGTTAGCTTCTCGCCACAGATTTTCAGATATCGTAATCCATGCCTTTTTTCGAAGTTAAGAAGCCAACCCCTACTTGCTACAAAAGTGTCTTTATTAATATGCTTTTGAAGTAACTGTCGGCCTTTCTCTGCCAAAATTTCATACGATATTGGCACGTGTCTTTTCCTTTGCTGGATAAACCAAGAATATAACTCAGTTTCCATTTCGGGATACTCTGCTTTTTCCAATGTTTTCCGTATTCCTGGTGCTACGTAACATTTTTTAATGAACCTAAAATTAATTTTAAAAAGTCGTGAGTTAGACCTAAATAAATTTTTTCTTAACCCTTCAACTTTGGCTCTATTTTGCTTGATATCCGAGATCGTAGATGCTCCCACGCCGTGTTGGCGAGCTAATTGCTTCCCCCTTATATTGCGGTTTAGTTTATCTAGTATAGCGGCTTTTTGCTCTATGCGTAATGTAATGTGTTTACGTTTGTTCATTTTATTTTAAATAAAACTCACGCACAAATGGATTAAACCAATAGCCACAGATAAATAAACCATAGACAAAAGAAACAAACGTTACAGTAAAATAATGTCAGGCGATGTAACCGTTGGCTTTCCTAGTATTGACTAGAAGTTTATATTTCGCATTTAATAAGCGTGTAGTAGCATCCGGATTAACAAAACCACACCATTCGGACTATAAAGTACATAATGATAGGTGAATATTAGTCCGGACTACTGCATAATTCCGACTAGCGCGATTCGAATTATCGAGTCTGTACTGTAATTTGTTTTTTTCTCATTTATTAAGCTCGATATCGATTTTTTTCTTGCATTAAAGGAGGTTGTTCTTTTGTAAGAGTAGTGGTTTTATATTATGGTCTTAGCCCAAAAGATGTTCAGCCGTTATACAAATCAAGAAGTTTCTTTTTTTTCAAACATTTTTTTATATGGAAGTTTAAATTCTGCTTATAATTCCAATATTTTCAAAAATGTTTTGTTAGTATAAAATCTTTTATTTTCCCTCATTGTTCATATGCTTCTCCTTGGCTCTCACTGGTCATGGTTAGCGCACTTATTGCACATTATGTTTGACTCAACTGGTTTGAAAATGCGTTTGGAATACGAAGTTAATAAAACCATCAAACAGAAATTAATCTGATTTAAAAGCGAACAACAGTTAAATCAAGAGATTTTGAATTAAGTATTTTGAATCAGGTTATTTTAAAAGAGGTAATGCACAATACTTAATCATTCAATTTGCAAAAATATCGGTGGATCTATAAAGGACAATGATGAAAGCAGCTGTGAGAGCTATTCCCTCTGTCCAGAAGATTTTCTTTCAGAAGAAACCGCGTTGATTACTGAATGTGACCTCCAGCATCAGAAAGAGTGCCTCCAAAGATACTTGTTAAAGACGCGCGCATGCCTTTTATTGCGAAGAGATTTAAAATTGTAAGACATGCAAGGATCTTCATTTTTGATGAACTCTGCGAGGCGGGCGAAGCAAGGTGCTGTCTCAAAGGGCCACCGACCCGTAATTCTGTCATGTACCACCGTGCCTGGGTGAAGCCTTTATAGTATCTGGGCAAGAATGAAACGAAGCAGCTGCTCCTCCTGAGCTGTGCTTTTGCTCCACAAATTCAAGAAGATTGATACCCGGTCCTGAGATAGGATATATTAATAAGATGAGTCAATTGATGCAATCAGTAAATAGCACTCACCACCAGAAGAGTGCACTGACGGTCTCTAGTTCCCAGAAAAATTCAATGATAAAAACTTTCTTGAAATATTCAAAAATCAGGGAAGGGTTAAGACAGTTCTTGGATGCTGAAAATGTATGAAGTTTAAATCGTTTACCATTTCATTATAGTTTGCTGATTTTATTAGAAATATATGTTCAAAACCTAATTATGGATAAAAATTAGCATAGATTAACTTCTATTTTGACTGATTTTCGAAAGAAAACTTTTATCAACTATTCCAGACTTACCATAATGCTACTTATTTCACCTTTGAAATTCCCCATTAAAATAACGCTTTCGCCCCATGAACTATATAAAAATTAATTTTATAATTGTCATATCTGTATGTCCGTATTTCTTTCGCCTTTAAAATTCCTCATTAAAAGAACCTTTTCGCCCCCTGAATTATACCAAAATTAATTTTATAATTGCCATATCTGTATGTCAGTATCTAGGGTCATACTTTCGCGAAAATACGATTTATGTTATTTGCTTACAATATAGTTTTATGTAAAACAAAATTTGAATAAGAAATATAAACTCATACAATATTTGAATAATATTATTTATTTCCAGAAAGTAATCGATTTCATTTTTAAATTGTAATTTGGACAATTGAAATTCCACCAATACGTATCTAAAACATTATTTTTTTCATTATCACATTGAAATATACAGTTAATTATAATATTTCGAGGATGCACACACATATTTTTTCTCAGTATGTCCCAGAAAAACTTCTGATAAAACAATAAGGCAGGCCGCACATTGCTGTAACGCCAGTCTCCATACATACATATGATGATGATGATAGTTACAAGGAGACTTTTACGATCAGACTTTGGCAAAAATCCCAAATGATAACGATAAGTGTAAATTGTTTTTAATAAACATTAGGCCGAGGCCTGGTTCATTATCCCAATATGTATTTATTTATTTGTGTATTTATGCTATTTCAAGTATTTTCTAAACAATATCCCACAACTTTTACACACTTTAGCTGTATTTGTATTTTTTTAAATATCTTAGCAATGTACGGATTGCGTTAAGGGTTTCTAAGAAAAGACGTACACTTATACACAACATTTATTAAATTCGAAATGTATTTTTACTGTAAAATTTTTTGGCGTCATAAGTTTTAAAAATTTCCAAAGATGCTAGAAGCGAATATCGATGCATTTGAAGTGAGCTTTGCTCGCAGGTTTTCGCTCCTGGTTTGCAAAATGTCCATCAATAGCTTTTCACAATGCTCTCCGCACATAGGAACCACTTCATACATACATATACATATACTACTTGAAATCGAATGTCAGATTTTTCTTTCAATGAATTTTGTGCATGAAAAATCGGAAAAGATGTACATTATTCTTTCGTGCTATATTCTAAATTGTAAGTCTACCATGAGTTTTCTGAGATCTCTTAAATTTATGTTCAACAAAATTCTTTCCGCTTCAAGTTGGCCCTTGACAATAGCAAAAGTTCTACAGGGTTCCCTTAAAATATTAACAAAATATTCGCATAGAATGTTGGATTTAATAGTAAGCACATTTTGCACAGATTTCATAATTAATAACTCTAAAAGTAATGATAAGTTATACGCTTTGTAAAATCTAATTGTTCTACTAAAAATCTGTTCACTTCTCAATAAGGTACATACTTAATTATTTTACAGTAAATTCGTTGATTTTGGTATATTTCGGCCGCAGATTTGATGGTTTGCGATTTCCGTTGTTCGTCTAATTGCTTCCTAGGTATACATATGTAGTAGTACCATTACTTTTCCGAGCGTTTGATATTTTGTTTCGTCACCTTGCGGTAGTGTAAATTGCTTTACAGGTGGACTCGGATTGGCAATTTTTTGCTCCATCTGTTGCAATCGAAACTGTAACGTTGCACCGAACGAAACAAAACTTTTTTCAAGTAAATAGAGTTCGAATTAGCAAAATTTTCATTCATCTCAATTTCAAGTGGTGGGTTCGTTGATCTTTGCATACCAAGAGGAGCATAATCTAAGTATTTACAAGATGAAAACTTTTAGTCGGAGATATACACTTGCACTGTATAATATTGCCAATACAGGTTCATTTGCCATATTGCAAAAGTTTTGGCATTAATTGTTTTCCATCAGGAGTCGCGCAAACTTCTAAGAATTTACATCATTTTATGATTAATAATAAAATCATTTGTTTAATTGTTGTAACGTTAATGTAGGTACAATAAGTTCATAGAAGTGATACTACATAAAGAAATTATTTATAACAGATAATATTTTCAGATTATTTAAACAATCATAAACACTATATAATTTCAAAATAAATATTTGAAAAATTAAAAGAAAAATCCGTTTGCTTGATCATTGTCATTTTCACTTTGGATTTTTAATTTTCATAGCTCACGAAGGATAGGTTTTGATTTGATTACTTTACTTTGATTTGAATGTCTTTAAAAAGATAAGAACAATTTTGACATCTGCACCCAAAAGCACCAGTTTGTTTCCAAAAATTTGATCATTGTATTATTTATCTTTGTCAATATTGTAATGTCCATTTTTGCATGCCCAAATGCATATTTTTCAATCGCGAAATTTTACAGCTGGAGCTTTGAAGTATTTTTCAGAGCTGAGAAATGTTTCTCAAGCATTAAGTTTAACGAGTACACTGGAAAAGTTACAATTAGGTAATGAAATTACTGGATATTGTAAAATTATGAATTTATAGAAATATTTCTGGTTAGTGTTTTGCGACCCATTCAAAATCCACAACCATATTCTTAGATAGCAGCCGAAGAGGCAAAATTTATCTGAAACGAGACAATAAGAAAATATTTAAAGTTTTAGTGCCGATGAAATTACAGTACAGGTGAAGATGAAATTGCATATATGTATGTATTAATAATAGTTTTCCAGAAAATATATAGAACAATGTTTTTTCTTAACCAGAAACAATGCCGAACGCTTCTGTGATTGGTTTAAGTTATCTTTACTGTTAACGAGGCTAATGTGGGCTAATATTATTATGATTATTACAAGAAGTTCAGACATAAATATAACCTTATAATCAAAATAAAAAGTCTAGCGCATCAGAACCGCTAGAAAACTAATGTTCGAAGAAATTATCTTTGAGGAATTCAAAAATGTGTGAAGACGTTATACCCTTTTTTGTAGTATCATATCAACTATTTCTTACTCAAAGGAACAAATATCATTTTCTGACAACTTTTCCTATAACACAAATGATGAAAATGCTCAGTGCTGGCAACATTTGTCCAACACAGCAGCAAAAAATCTACCATAACATGTTCGTGCTTATTCAACCTATCCTTTGAATTTTGTTTTCATCCAAGGATATCATCGAAAGTTTCAGCGATTAAACTATGTCTGGGGTTGCCATCCGAAAAATTTCCAAAACTCGGAAAATTTAAATATCGGTTGCTTATTTTATTGTAAATGCTTTGCTTATGAATACAATATGGAAGCATCTGTTGGTGCAATATCTACGAAATTGCCTGGTGCTGGCAATCATGTGCTAGCACCATAGCTGCTTCACGTTGTGTTTAACCCATCCTATGAATTTCGTTTTGATTGAATGGCTGCGCTGTAAGTTATAGTAGTGAATATAATTTTAGGGTTACCACCGTCCGAACTTTTCAAATTTTTGAAACGTAAATATTTGTTGTTAATTGTCATTGCAGGATCATTCCAATTTGGAAATTTTATGACAACATCGCTTGATAAAGAAATGTCAATAAATTACAAAATTCATCATAGCTGCCAGCCCTTTCACGATTTTTCAACGAAATTCCTACAGAATTAGAAACGCAACAAAATATACTTATCACATGAATTTCGTTTTGATTTCGTTACTGCATCGGAAGTTATAGGGAAAAAATCTTTATTTTCCTGAGCAAATTAACAATATTTAGGAGACGAAAATTGCCGTAGCTGGCGTCCCTATACTAATTTTTCAACCAAATTTCTACGAAATCTATCTTAGAGTAGGGTTCACCTACTGCGTGAATTTTGTTAAAATCTGGTGCCTAAATCGGAAGCTATAGGCCAGCGATTTTTCCAAATGGCACCACTACCACAGTGTCACCCGTAGGGCATTAATCCCGAGATTAAAATGGTGATCCCGAAATTCGGGATTAGAATTTTCGGGATCCCGAGATAGTCCCGAGATTTCGGGATTTTATAAAAAAAAACTATATTAAGGGATTTTAAACAGATATATTGGCTTATTCGTACTCAATTAAAACTTTATTTCAATTATATATACATAACACCGGAAGCTAAGTTCATTACAATGTTAAATTAATCCACATATGTGCATGCGTACTAGCAAATAAGACGTTAATCTATAATTGCATCTAAATTCATCTTATGATCTAATTTCTTCTTATCTTCTTGTCCAATAAAGCTCTTTATTTGGTCATGATAGTTAGTTATAAAATTAGTTAAAAACGAATTGAAATTTAATCAGCATAACGGATGTTACGATAATATAATAAAAATACATTATTCTTTTTAGTTGTTTACATATCAATTACAAAATAATATTGCTTTTCAATGAAACAAGTGATAAGTAATAATATCGACTGGTTCAAACTGCTGATTCATTTTGAAAGTATGCTCTTAATAAGCATAATTCGTCAAGAGTTTCAAAATTTAAACTAGACCTGATTTTGCTGCACATATATCACGCTGCTGAAAAAGATATTTCGGGTACACTTTTTGGTGTGATATTAAGCATGTAATCATACGTCAGTTGTAATTCATTATTACAACTGGCTTCTGCCTCCATTTTCATAAAACAATATTTCTTTCAGCATTAAGCTCTGCTTTCTTATTCCCAAAATGGGTTGAATTTCATCAATCCCGAAATCTCGGGAGTCCCGATAAAAATTTCGAGAAATCGAAAATGTCCAAAATGTGTCGGGATCCCGAGATCCCGAAATCTCAGGATTGCATGCCCTAGTCAGCCGTATTTCAAGATCACTTCTATCAGAACTGGTCCTAGCTAATTCCAACATGTCCTGTAAATTTCATATTGATCGCATTATCCGATCGTCAGTTCTCGTAAACAGAAGTTTTGAGTGCTGAAAATAGAGGTAATTTGATCACGGGTTGCCGTTCTTGTTTATTTTTTATTTGACTTGGTGGACAAAAGTCAAAATTTATCAATAATTTGAACTCATTTTCAAAAATCAAAATTTTTTCAGGAAGGTCGATGATTCGAAGGATTTTTGTTCAGGAGCCTGTTGTAGCTACAGAGGTGCTTGCACAGTCTTGAAAGTCCATGTGTATTAAATTCTAATCTACATCAATACGCTCTAAAAATTTCACGATGATCCATTGTTTTTCTTAGAAGTTATGACAAATCGAAATTTGAAAAAAAATCCTTTGCCTACTTTTAGGCACTCAGCGCCTACACAAGGCTCAAAATTTCCACTTCTTTATCATTAACAAACTAAAAACATAATAAGTTTTCATTCCTAGTACTTTTTTTTAACAAAAATTTACACTGCTTGGAAATATAGGAGTACCTGAAAATTCACTAAAATACCCGCCGCCGCCAAAAGGTTTAAGATATCTGAATTTTAGCCAATAACCAATATTGAAAAAATGCAAAGTTTTTCAAAACACTTATGTTGAATTTCGTAACCAAAGGCCCAGCTTGTTTTTAAAGATGTTTGATTGTTTAAATCAAATTGTTTTAAAAGGTACGAGTACAAGGATGAATGAGCGCGCTTGCAGTTCGAAGAGATGTGATCAGTCCAGACAAGATTATTGTTGACAATTAGTCCAAGATCGTTATGCAATGTCACTTTTTTTTAGCACGGGATTATAGTGTATTCAAGGTTTGTATTATTACTTCCAATGAGAAGCACTATACACATGTCGGCGTTAAGGTGATAGTTGCCGTTGAATGCACCATGAATGTAGAAATGAATTTGTTTTATTTGCACGGGGTAATTTCCAACAGAATAATACAGTGATTTTAACATTTATACTTATATGTAATACTAATGCGTCTATATTTGCACAACTATTCCAAAAAGGTCCACTATACAGAATCACAGGCTGAATAAATGACTTGAATAAAAGTAATTTATTCTTCGCGGACAAAGAAGAGTTCCTATTTATCACAGGGTATAGGATGCGAATAAGTTTCGAACATTTTTAACCACGTTGTCGATGTGTGCAAAATCCAATCGCAAACGTTGGTGATTGCTCAAAGGGTGTCCATATATTTTCGTATCATCAGCAAAACAAGATATATTAAGTCTGTTCCTTAACACAGTTTCGAGTGAAATTGAACGCCCGCGGAACACAAACTTACCCAAAGTGCGTTCTTAATTTTTCCGTTGCCCCTCTTGCAAAAATTTACTGCTGGCGGTTTCATGCAATGTGGTCCCGGCTGTCAAGTAGTCTACCACCTGATTAGTGTGATGTTGTTTATGTGATAATGAGTGAAACAAAGAAATGAAAGGTGACGTCACTTTTAGCACTTCTTTTTATTTTGCCAGATTTTACCTGAAATCTGTTCCTTTACTTCTCTGCTTTCGGCAAATTTTCTCCCGCCACAAAAGTAAATTTTTACTCAAAATGTGTTTACCCGAAAATTAAACAAGCATACCTATTCTTTTTTAAGACAAAGTGAATCTTTATTGAAAGTTCTCGCTCGTTAATTATAGCCTTCAGTGATTTTTTTCCTTTCTTCGATATATCAGGTTTTGTATCAATGCTATGCCATTTTTTATTTCCCTTCTTTAATTTACTGGTAGCCTGGAGACGACGTAAACATACTCATTGCGATTATATTATTGTCGCTGATTTCGAGTTGTTTTATAAAAAACTATCTTATGGTAGAATTTGCTGGTTTCACCGCACGTATGGAAACAGAGCCTTGATATTAAATGATAAAACCAGCTCATCTTCCTCCATTGTTGTCACTCTTCCAAGCCTAACCTGCCACTTATCTTCCCTAAGACCTTGCATTAGTCCACAATCCATTTTGCGAAGGTAGGTGTTACTGCAGCTTCGATGTCTACTACTAAGTCTTCTGTCGGAAATGTTGTTTTCTTGACAGCAAACAGGCCTTGGTTAACGAACTCCATTTGCTCTTTGACGTGTGGACTTGTGGACTTGTTCACCACACGTGGACTTGTTCACCACACGGACTTGTTCACCACACGGTTGGCGAGAGTCTCTACAGCTCTCATGAGCTGCTCCAGTTTCTTCGTGAGAATTTTCCTCTTTCTATCTTGCTCACATTCCAAGGGCCTGCTTACTTTTCCTACAATGTCTAAAATGTCCCGTTTATCACTCGCCATTTTTAAATGTAGGGAATAAACTTAGAGTGTAATTTCTCCAAATCTCTTCTATACCCTATTGATGGAATCTCAAATGAGATTCGTTTTGGTCAGCACTCTTTATTTCCCGACTCCTTTGGTAGAAACTTTGGGGAAGCAGCACCATGCAGATAAGGATATGGAAGCCGAAAACAACGAGAATATACCCTTCTTGGATTTGATGGTCATCAGGAAGGAAGAAAGAAGATAATCTTCGGTTTAATATCTACTGAAAGTCCACACAAACCCAAAAAAACTACACCGTCCACGTGTGACCATTGGGATTCCCATAAAATAGAACCTAATAACTCGATAATTTACCGGCTGTTAACAGTGCCCATGGATCATGAAAGTTTTAACTTAGAAGTTTAATATATTTGACGAAAAAATAATTGGAAATCTTATGAAATACAGCTTGAACTGTTGACGACGGTCTTTACACAGGAAAATCAGAAAACAACCATAAGAGTTCCAATAATTTATTCGCCAATTTTCAAAAAAAGTTAGGGAGTTCTTGAGCACTTTGATATAATGGCAGTTCCGATCAGTAGAGCTACAAAATTAGTAGGGACATAAATACTGTCAAACGATTGAACGTACATACTGAGCCGCGAGTATTAAACACATGTCGGTTTTGACATATGAGTTTTGACGGTTCTTTGAATGGGTTTTGACGGATCTTTGTGTTGTTTGCAAAAAATATAGCAGTCTAAATCAACGCGTTACCATGCAGTGGACACACAGAGAAAACAGAATCGCGGCATTTGCGCTGCATAAGTTTAAAATCGAAAGAAGAGAGATCTTTCAGTTGCTGCAACCACTCGGAATCAGCCGAAGATTTGCGTATCGGTGTGCTAAATTGTTCGAAAATACTTGCCACGTGAAAGAACGCCAGCGATCTGGCAGCACGCGCGAACTTGAGTCCGCTAGACTACAAGTTATGGACGGTTTTGGAGGACATGGTCTGCCATAGAAGATACACCAACAATGAATTCCTCAAATCTGCCCTAGTCGAGGTTATGAACAATTTTCTTTTATAAGAGCTGCGTGCTGCGATAGACGCTTGACCAAAGAAACTTAAAGCCTGTGTGAAATCGAAGGGTGGGAATTTCGAATGACATTATTTTATTCTACACACATGTCCTAATAATCAAAAAAAATTTCAAGAAAAACTCTAAAGCCAATATTTCTTAATTTGAAAAAACCCGTTTGACAGTATTTATGTCCCTACTATGTATGTATGTGTTTATATATATATATATATATATGTATATATATATATATATATATATATATATATATATATATATATATATATATATATATATATATATATAATAAATTCTACCTAAATAAGTAATTAGTAGGTGGTAAATAGTTAATTAGCTATAATCAATACTGTAGAAGCAAGCATTACAAAAAAGCTACTTAAGTTACATTAAGATAGATAAACACTGAAGAAGAGGGTAGGATACAATCGAATTATCCATAACTGTCCAAAAATTAAAATAAAAAATAGGAAAAATTGGTCTTTAAATTAGAATATTTTTTAAAGCTAGAAAAAGTTGGACCACATTAAAACAACAAACACTATCGCTTATAATTATTTGAACGATGATAATTTGCCTAGTAATGAATGGAGTGTAGTCGAGTTGTGACATAGATTTGTATTCCTTAAGAAATGTTTAGTTGGATACAGTTAATAATACATAAATTAGAATCATTACACATTTTATTCCATATATTCACCTTTTGCTTTTATGACTGCCTCACAAATTCTTGCTATTCCTCCAAAGTTCCAGGTGTGCTCTCACTCCGACATTGAAAAAGTTTATTCCCAGAGGTCTTCTTTACTACTTTCTATCAAGCTCGTCAATCCAGTGATTGTGGAGGCAATACCATCCGTTTTAGAATCCGCACAGATGCGATGAGTGCATCGTCATCTTCTTGAAAAACGAATCCTTCATCAAAAAGTCTAATTCCTGATGGCACAGTATGCTCCTCCAATATCTTTTTGCATCCTTCCTTTGTTAGCCTTTCGTTAATTCTCACAAGGTCACCAGTGGATCTCCCACCGAAGAATTTCGAAACTATGACATCTCCTATTCCATGTTTAGCTGTAGGCACGATACGCTCCAGAACTTCGATAAAACACACACTGTTGGATGCGAAGATCTCAAATTTGGCTTCGTCAATCCAAAGGGTCTTTTTCTACTGATCGAAAGTTCAATGTTTGTGCGCCTTCAAAGGTTCAAAGTTCAAAGGGAACGGCGCAGAGTCAGGCGATCCATAGATTGCGGGCATTGAAGCTATCTGATGAGTCCACTTAGGGGGCTATCGTGAGTCCGAGGTATGGAGTGGTATCATTCAACAGAACAGCTATCCAGTAGACTGGGAGTGGATATAAGGAATTGCTGGTAATATCAATGGAAGTGTTGGCTGAGTCGACAGAGCGGCGGCACGGAAGAGAGCCAGCGAATTGAAAGTTTCGCAGGCCGCGGGAAGGGAAGTGGCGGCAGCAACCGAAAATGAAGGCGGTGGTCACTGCAGGTCACTGCAACGACGATGGCGGCTAGGCATACCAAAAAGAAGAGGCGGAATTTTGAACGGTTCAGGAAGAGAGCGAGGCAAAGTGAGCAGCCATGATTGTGATGAGATGACGTCGGTGTCGAAGAGAAAACCTGAGGATATTCAGTTGGAACCAACTCCTATGGCTGCGAGTAAGCGGAGGAGAAGGCCTCTTTGAGAGACAAGCTGACATGGAGGCCATAGCAGGAGACGGCAGCTCGGTCCTTCATGGTCATGGCTGCGGCTCATCTTAAGCTGGTTGTCGTCAATAAAGAGGAGCATCTGGAGTGAAAACTCAGCGATGACGTGACCAAGATTATCCTTAAACGTATCACCGACACACTACTCAAATTTGCAACGTCAACGAAAGGATGCAATATTGTGTGCGGCCACATTGCATTGACCTGCGGCAGCTTTTTCGCGACAGATTTTGTTGAGGATATCGGGATTTTATTCGGAGTTAGATGTAGATGTCCGTGCCCAAGCTGATCACGGCTTAGGTCGCAATGTCCCACTCGAACGTTTCTGAGGCACTGCATCTCTTAGAAAGCCAAAACTTCTGATATCAGGGCAGCCATTCTCACAGCTGCATCTTACAGATGCTCTCCGAGATCTGTTAACGCGTGTCGCGTATCACCGTATCACCGTTCCGCAGTCACTTGCTGACACCACAAGCAAACTAGATGCTGTCATTTGGGCTGAACTAAAGTCTGAATGGATAAACAGGGTGGACTGTAGAGTAGCCAGGACACTATGTCCATCACCCAATTTAAACAAAAGCAGAAAACTGCTTAAGCTCAGCAGAAATAGATTCAAATCAATGGTTGGCCTGTTCATAGGACATTGGCTTACCGCATCTCATGCAAATCAAACAGGACTGACATCCAGCAATTTATAAAGATATTATTGAGCATGCTATTTGCGAGTGTCCGACCTTTCATAATATATGCCTCACGATTCTCGGTTAACTATCCCCTCCGATTGTTCGGGATACCAACTTAATTAAACAGTATGTCCATGAGCTGCCGTTGTCCTGCTATCTCTGGAGGACGCATAAATGGCTTATTAGAGCCACTCGTGCGCCCGATATCCCGGATCAGTCCATTTTCGTTTCAGTCGGTCTGTAACAACAACCCGGTTCTGTTCACAACTCGCTGCATAAGTAGCTCAAGCCCTGTCTCCTGGTATAAAAGAGAGTTCCTCGGCCACTTTTTAGCTGCCGGATTGTAAAGCCTACAGTGCAGAAGCGCATAATTTTCAGTTCAAGCCTCGTACAAATATAATTTAAACATTATTGAAATGAATAGGATAATAATTTCCTTAACGTATGATATCAGCTTATCATGTCTTCACATTTCATCTCAATTTTTTAATAAAATATTAGTTTGTTTAATTAATCCACCGAATATTAAATGTTTTTTTGGCCTAGCCAATAGCTTGCTATACGAGTACAATCCGGGATTCCGATTGAAACAGTGGAATCGAAGCCTTTAAACAATCCATTCACTTTCCACTGTTTCAATCTCAATTCCTAAATCAATCCACATTGTATCAGCGGCTAATAATGAAGATATTATCGAGAACTATGTTGACGAAGGATTCATTCTACAAGTAGCAAAAGTCATTTGCGCCGGATTACGAACGTGAATAAGTCATTGATTTTCATTTCAGTGCACTTGTTTTTTTTATTCCGTCACTGATATTCAAAGCCGTAGAATGTAATCCAGATCGGTTATTTTTGATTCGTTTTCATATTTTAATCAGAATCGCAGACTTTGATCAAGTACTCGAACTGGTTTCTAAGTGAAAATGTATGTAACAGCAAAGGAGGCGTGCAATTATTTTAATTCTACATAAGAGTGAGGATTGAGTGAGGATTTCTAAAATGAGCTTACATATCAAAGAATACTTGTAGGAAAGCGTGCGATGTGTAGCATGCGCATCGATTGTGATACAAAGGTCTAATAACTTCAATATGAAGACCTGACACATGTCCTGTATTATTTAAACAGTCAAGTGGAAAAAGTATGAGACTCATATCTTTGTAGCATGTGGAAGGCTTGATATGCAAGTGATAAATTCTGTTAGTTGCGATACGATGCAGATTTTCTTCTATGATCATGCTTAATGAAGTATGTGTCGGTATGAAATCATTATTTGTAGATTTCAGTGAGAATTAAAATCAAATTTTATAAGCTAGTATTTCTGTCAGGCTGGTTTGGACTGATGGTTGAAAGCATTAATTAATCTTCTTCTTATAATAAAAAAAATAAAATATTGGTAGCTAGATTAATACACCAGTTACTTTTGATAGATGATTTAATTATATATTACTATTTAACTTTGCAATGCTAGTGTTGATTCATTTACTTAGTTACGACCAAAACACTAAAATATTTCAAAATAAGCTCGAAGTTTCGTTCCGTTTGGTTCTTTCAGCTGAAAGAGAGTAGCTTTTCAACATTCAATTCACTCAAATTCAATTGAAGATTACCATATGTAATATCAATTTATGTTAATGATGAAATAATTGTAATTAATATAGAGTTTGTCCTATGCGATCGTTAAAAAAATTATTATTGACACTCTGTTCAACTGCCTTTTTGGGCTTTTTTTTAGGTCA
Organism: Nemotelus pantherinus; assembly: GCA_963978885.1. Classification (NCBI taxonomy): domain Eukaryota; kingdom Metazoa; phylum Arthropoda; class Insecta; order Diptera; family Stratiomyidae; genus Nemotelus; species Nemotelus pantherinus. Next base: position 46,290,612 of record OZ022264.1, read on the forward strand.
TGTTAGATAGCAAACTATATCCATTGGAAAAGTACAAAATTTTTAGCATTTTTGCGAGACATAGTTCATATATAATTAGGTAGGTAGATACTCTTTTTAAACATCTCTTATTTTAATTCTTTTTTTTGTAAAATAAAATCATAAGCTATAGACTATTATAGGATGTCTAGCTATCAATTCTTTATATAGGTAACTATTGCATCAACGCGAAAAAGATCATTTGAATCTGGTTAAAAAGTAAATGCTATAAATACTTTTTTTTTGCTTTCCTTGTCAAAAATCAAACCAAGCGAAATCGTATAATAGCACAAGTGTAATGATCACAGCTTCTGATTACATATTCTATCTGAGTCTAGACAAAAATAAGGACGTTCATCTCAAGTAACGCTTAGATCAGGTTCAAGTCAAGAGTGGATGGAATATCTGCGATATTGCTGCATTAATTGAGATCAAAAATGCATTGATTGAGATCAAAATGCTGCAGTAGTCTTAAAAAAGGTTTTATCTCCTGATCCACTCCATAAGCAACTGAGGTGATTCGATTGCATCAATCACTATTACTTAAATTTGAATGAAAATATTGGTGAGCAAATGCGTGAACAGACAATTCACTATCACTGTAAAATGATGAAAAGACTGTGCTGCTGAGTTTGGGTGTTTGCCCCCTCTAATTCATAGTAATATACTCGCTTATGTCACCAAGTGAGGATGGTCAATTTGTTCTTTTAACGAATAACCGAGTAAGTAAAGACTGTCACTAAAAAGTTTTTAGTTTAGTGAATCTATAGAGTGCTTTCCGATGTTTCCAGTAGGTGAAGTGGTAGAATGTGATACGAGCATACACACTTGCCGAACGTTTCGTCAAGACATTTGGCAAAACATTTGAAGGATGGTATTGTAAATACCATCGGAGCCAGGACCATACCTTTTTTCAAATTCCTTTGATTTGATACCTTAAATCGAAAACGCTCAATCGCGTTCTGTGTGCTCAGCACTTAAACCAAAGACTGAATGTATAAGGACGGAGTTCCTAAAGATAAAGCTGTGGAAAGGAGCCAACTTGTTGGTCCGGGAGACCTTTGATGGCTACTTACCTATTTCAGCAGTACTGTAACAGATAAAATCCTGGCGTTCGCAGAATAGCAAAATAAAGACAGCAATGCCTTGTCTTAGAGAACGTTATTCAGAGAAAAAAAAAGGCAAGCGTGCTATGCTAGTCAGAGTAGTGGACTTCCTCAATCTCCAGAATAATTGAATGGGATTGACACGTTAGCTTCCGCTTTGGATAAGTTATGTTAACCATGAAAAAGTTGGATGGAAAGGTACTAGAGACGGTGATCATCTGTGGAAAAAAATATGCTGGCAACACTAAGGGGTCTATTGTGATTGTCGATTGGATGAACATTTGACTGCTGTCGTTCGAAACGATAATATTTGGGTTGGTATTGTGTAAAATGCAATCGACAAATATGTGTATTATTGTGAACTTAGATGTAAGAGCTTGTGAATATTTTGTATTTGGCACTTGTTGACAGCGTAAATCAGACGCGTTTGTGATCGTCAGTCGTCGTCCATGTAAAATACCATCGATAAAAAGCGTCTGTCAAATCGACACTTATCAATCACAATCGACATTCACAATACCGAACTTCACAATCGACGAACGATAGTCGATAAGCATCGTTTATCGACTGTTTTTCGACAATCACAATCAACCCCTTAGTCTCAGTAGTTCCCAATGGACTAAAAGCATAGTATGAGGTATCTACAGGCGAGCCATCATCATGCCAAAGCTGCCTCCGTTGGTAAGCCGTTGCTTTGGCTCGAGTATCCATAACATGGGGCTCATACAAGAGCGCTGGGTAAATGAAGGCATAATATGTGTCCTACCTATAACAGGCCTGCAGCTCCAATGACATGGGTCTCCTAAGTAGATCCATAATGGAAATTCTGAGCTTCACTAATCAAATAAAGGCTAATGAAAACATCAAAACAAGTGCAAGGTCACGATACCATCTATGAACCAATCCAATTGGGTCAACTTCTCGCATAAAGGACGCAAATGTGGTATATGGATGGCTCAAAAGTGAATTTTAAAGTGAGATCAGGCATCGTAGGACCCAGGTATAGGACCTGCTTCCGTAATAGGCTCTACACACGGTCGCACATATTCTACAACTTGGCTTGCGAGCCAGTGCATTTGTTGTTGTTAGCAGGTAAACACCTACCCTTTAACGACAAAAGCACTGCTTCGCACTGGAATGGAATTCGACAAATGCACTGGATCGCACGCCAAGTTGTAGAACATGTTCAAAAGTGTGTAGAGCCTATAAAAACTGCGTAATGCAATTCGAGGATCATTTACTATTTAGAATTGAATTAGTATGCTAAAAATAGTATTATGACTACTTCTTTATACCGATGACCTAATTATTTTTTCAGTGTATGCTATACTTAAGGCCAAGCGTACAGACAAGAAACACTAAAAAGGCCAGCATTAAGATCATATTGGACTGTCAAGGGGTAAAATAGACTCAGCTATATTCTTAGAGGAGTGAGAGGCCCTAGAATAAACTGGGACATGAAGCAGTCTCAAGCTGATATGGTTTCCCGGCCTTAACGAACACCAGAGAAGAGAGGAGCTGATATCAAAGCCATAGGAGGGTCAGAATTGCCTTAGATTAGTTTCACTCCGTACAGGAGCTTTAAAGGGCTATTCAGATATGCCTCCACGCGTCCATGCGATCTAGCGTGTTTTGCTTACACGAGTCAATTTGATTTTGTTTATATAGGCGAAGGAGGTGGAGTATGCTGATTCATGTACAATAGATTTTATAATGATTTCTTTCGCTCAGTGGCATGTGTGGATGATCATTTAAATATATGTTTTGTGGATGATTATTTTATTATATGATGATGTGAATAATATTTTTTTTGCATCCTTACGTGCAGGACTATTACGAAAAAATTAGAATGCATACGAATATCTAGACACAAACAATTTTATATGAAGGTATATATAGCCATATGGATAAATATATACAATTGTCTGCTACCGATTTATTTGTTTGGAAGGAAGAAAAAAATGGGGAAAAATTGAGGAATGGGAATTAGTAATGTTTTAAAATTGATCACGAGGATGTGTTCAAATATTAATTATTATAATTATTATAATTCAAATAATATGAAAATAAAAAAAAAACCATCGTTGCAAGCGTGTAATATCCATCCTCTTATCAATCCATCCATCCACTTATCATCTCGAAATGACAAAGTGCGAAAGTAAAACAATTAAGTCAATGGTATATCAATCACCGTATCCGACCACTTTCGCCTTAGCGCCGCCTTCAAAAAACTGGATATGAGTTGACTTGACTCGTGTAATCTAAAAACGCATGGACGCGTGGACGCATGGACCCTTGTCTGAATGGCCCTTAAGAAATCTGATATGGTGACGGAAATTAAAACATGAAGTAAGGTAAAAAAATCGGTAGCTACTGGTTTAACCTTTCACCCGAAGATTTTCAAAATGCATTAAATGTTAGGAATAACACAACCAAATACATAAGTTGAATTTCACAGTAGCTGGTGGTTGTTTATGGCCCGTCAATTGAAAGTGCTGGAAAAGTACTACGCAGGCTATGTTTTTGTGTTTTTTTTTAATTAAAAAATATACATTATTTTTACGTTGCATGCCGAAGGTTCAGAGGTTATACCCTCTTAAGATGTTAAAAAATATTATTTTACTTTCGTTATGCATATTTATTATATTTGAGTACATATATGCATATAACATTTTATATCTATCAGACTAAATATTAACGAAGTAACACCTATACGTATAAAGATGCTTTGAACGCGTTTTTCTGGAAACTTGTTTTTGAACCGTTTTTCCAGAAACCGACTCAAAAACGAGGAAAATTTTTCAGAAACGGCAAATTCGATCAATCTGAAATTTTCACACAAGCATTTTAAACATATTTTTTTAGTGACTAATCGAAAGTTTTTCTCCCCGATAAATATTTTGCATTTTATAAACAATTTAGGGGCAAATTTTTTTATATATCGTGCCACCGCAAGACGCCTTTTTTTTAGAGGAGATCTCGGAGATCGGCTGTAGCAGTTTTGAAACTCATTTTTTTCGCATATATAAAATACTAAAATAAAGTTAAAAGCTACCACAATACTTATATAAATTTTTACGTCAATAAGTCAAAACGACTTTCCAGGAAAATTTCTTGAAAGATCGTTGTGTATCGGTCTCGTAACTGCATACAACCTCTTGATATGGAGGGTCTGAAACACTCAAAAGACTAGCTCAGTTTCAATATAAGAAGAGCAAAAGAAGCCGAAGCTCTCCGCAAAAGTGGCGTAAGCTTTACCAAAAGTACCTCCACAGGATAGCCAAGGAGCGAGACGACTATTGCAGATACTAGGGAGCACTGTGGCCAGATTGGGCTATTTCCCGCCAATTGGGCTATCTAAAATTTGAATTCGCGGGACGTTTTTTCATTTCGCGGGTTGGCGGTTTTTGGGCTATCTATTTTTATGAAAAACTATATTTGGGCTATACAGTAAAACCTACTAGTTGGGACACTATAAATGGAACCACCTGAACAATTGAACTATAACATCACCGCACATACTATTTCTTGAAGAAAACTCACTCTGTAATCGGGCAACCTTTAGAATTGGACCGTGGACCAGATTAGCTACACAAAAATGTGATTAATAGTACTTGGTAATCGGGCTAAAAACGGTTTTAAGACCAGCATGAAAAATGGTGCAAAAATGAGTTTTCCAGAAAAATATCTGTTCAAGGTCCAGAACATATTTCGTATAATTTCTGCATAACTTTCTGCTGAAAAATTATTTTATGTGCAGAATTCGGTACGTTATAGATAGCTTGAATTTTATTAGTATTCTGATAATAATAAAATATTGATTTATTTGAGTGTTGGTGTGTGTATGTTTTCCCTTTAAGCAAGTATGAATGCAATTCATTTAATAATTATAATGTAAATATTTGAGCGTTTGTTCAGGTAACGCCAAAACAACTGAAAAAATCTACTATGAGTGCAAAATACAACGCTCTAAGTATTCGCAAAAAGTTAGAAGTAATACAGTCATCCGACAAACAATTGCTCATCCAAAGAAAAACTGCCGATAGCTTTAAAATTTGTAAGAGTCAGGTGCATCGTATTTAAAAAAACAAAAACCAACTAAAACGGAAATTAAATAACGTTGGAAAATTTTGAAGACACTGGGAGAAAGTGGTTGAAGATAAATTGTTGTATTATCTTCTAATTGTTGTATTGTCTTCTAAGACACGCTCCAAAAATTTGCCAATATCCAGCCAGATACTTTACAGTAAAGCCCGTCAAAAAACTTCAAAATTAAAACTTTGTGATTTCAAGGCATGTAACAGAAAGCTAAAATCCGTTAAAAAGGACTTCGAAAATTCACTACGGCACGCTTTGTGGCGAAGAAGCTGATGTTGATTTAGACACAGTTCAGGCATTTCAGTCACAGCTAAGAATATTATGTGATGGCTATGATGCTTTAAATATCTATAATCTTGATGAGACAGGAGTACTTTTTAGAGCAACACCTCAAAAACCACTACACCTTTAATAGAAAAAATGAACATATGGAAAACCTTGAAAAAACGCGTGTCAGTTGCAATGGAAGCTGCATAGGAAAAACCGAAAGATCAGGTTTTTGGGAAGAATTGACATTAGGTGAAGTTTTGGCACAACTTGGCGAGCTAACACAAAATCTTAGATGACGGGTGCTATTTTTAAAGAATGGATGCACACTGTTGCGATGCTGAAAAAAAAAACAATTTTTAAACACCGAAAAAAAAAATGTAAATAAACTATCACACCTCAACAGGCCGCGACGTCTCCACGGGTGACAGTCGTAAAGGAACTGACAGGCGAGCAATTCCATTATCAAGTGTTCCACAATATGGCTGAAGAAGAAATTTATCAGCTGATGGTTGTGATCTGTGTATGTACATTGGAATTGGTGATGCCCTATTGGTTTATGAAATCGTGTCATACGGGAATTTTGGAAGAAAACCGCTTTTGCGGTTCATGGAAAAAATTTTCTCGAAGGAGAACAAAGACTTTTTTTCTGATTGTAACCGTCGAGGTGAAAAGTCGTAAAATTTTTTGAACTGGATAAAGGGGAATTTATATCAGTCTGTAGCAGTTGTAAAGTTAAATTATAAGAATTGTAAAAACAAAAGACAATTTGAGGAGTTGACTGGGACGTTAATTTACTATCTGACTCCCAAGAATCATTTTGGCATGCAGCAAAGCAGTTGGCAAAGCAGAGCACTGGTAACCTGTAAGCATTTTGGGTCGAGACGGAGTGGACAGTTCTTATTGAAAGAAGATCGAAGGCTGAAAAGCGAATATTCCCAGCAACCGTAGTGTCGGTTCCCAGATAAGTAGCAGAAAGTTTAAAAAGACAAAAGAATAGCTAAAGAAATCAAGTCCAAATGAACCAAAGTTAAAAATTAACCGGTAAAAAGTTAACCGATTTTAACAGTTAACAGATTTGCGGTATAAACGGAACGCAAAAATTAAAGATATTTTTGATGATGATATGATATATTTTCCATTTCCAAATTGTAATGCGGTAGTCGGGATGTATCCACCTAATTTGTTAAATCATCTAGTACCAATTCTGTGCTAATGTAATATTATTTTCACACCTCATAGCTGTATGAACAGTGAATATCACGATTGAGTTTCGTTAAATTTGTCAGAGCAGATAATTTATAAAAAAAAAAAAGAATAATAATATCAAAAAAAAATCATGAAAATCATTTGTTACGATGCATGTAAACTAAATCCGGCCGGAGTTAGGTAAAGATTTAATTGCGAATGTACGTTCTAATATTTAAAGATTTTTTCTCATTGAAACTGAATTGAATAATTTTACATTGATTTTTTGTTTAAATTGAATTGAATAATTTTTCAAAGATATCGTTGATTTGTCTCTGGTAATTGGGTTTTGTTTGTATGGAAAATCTTTCGAATCGTTAATAAATATGTATAATATGGAGTAGTTTAAAATTTAAAAATGGTGATTCATTTCTCGTCTCGTCCAATTCCTGTGGAAATTTGTGTGTGTGTGTGCAATGTCGTTTCAGGTCGGACTTAAAGTGTCGATATAGCGTGCATAGCACGAGAAGAGTATCAGCCCGAAAACTCACGACCAGGCTGAGCTAGCTGGCGGAGCAAAGCACGCTGGGCTTTAACAAGATACTCTTCTAAGAAAATTCATGCTGCCCTGGCGACTGCTCGATAGCAGAAGCTAGAGCGCAACAACACTTGATATTGAAATGAAACACAAAACCGAAACATCATCATCTTTGTGATAGCATTGATAATCTGGAAGACATCAAGCTACAATTTTTCCCACCTATTTGCACTTCTTATTTACAGCCCTTAGATCAGAGAATTAAACCAAACATAAAACTAAATTACTGCACTTACATTATGAATCTAATATTGGGAGCTCTGCAAAATACTGAACGTTCTTCAGACCCAATAAAATTAGCTTCTGTATTTGAAAATCTCTGCTGGTTACGATCTGTTTGGAGTAAAGTGTTTCCACTTACAATTACAAAAGTGTTTTTGGAAATGTGGGTTCCCTCCTAATCTGAGGGTCGAAAGCGGAATCGTGAAGAAAGTTCAAATTCAAAGTGATTGGAATTCAAATATTCCAGCAGACATTCAAAATTTTGCCGGATACGATCAATGTACGACCACAAACGAATCTCTCCCGGAAGATTAAGTAGATGTCTTTTTTAAAGGATGATGGTGTCTTTTTTAATTTTAAACCGAAGAAGCCATAGCAGCTTTTGCTAATTCCGATAGTGAATTCAAATCGCAGTCATTCAAAATTCAATGTTTAAAAATTATTCATTTTATTTCAAAGCACACTTCAATTTTTTCGCGAAACGTCGCTTGGAGACCCGCAAGTGAAATTGTTTGACGTATATCTCTTTGTGAAAGTATTTAAACGTCTAAAGATAATGTTAATATCTGATCGTCTAACCGAAAAAATAATTTATTTCAAAACTTGCATTCATAGTTTTGAATGTATGAAATCGGATAAAATATTTACATTTTAAATAAAATATTCAGCCTTTCTAGCCATTTAGACTGTTTCTTATACTAATTGAATTTTTGTGCCACGCAAATTCGCAAGTTGTTTCCGCAAGCTTTAGTTCAGTGTGAACATTTTAGAACTTTTCTAAAATTTTCACACAGTTCCTGTAATTTATTCATTTTCCCCTTTTCAAATACTTTGTGAATAAAATTTTATCTGTATATGGTATCGAAAATTTTTACTGTTTCAAACGACTTCTGTGCAACAATTAGAGCATTTATGTTACTTCGAACGAATTTTACGGATTTAAATATTATAGTTTAATCAGCTTAAGTGAATTAATTTAGTTATAAATCTCGTGTGGCGGTTTTTGGGCTACAAATAAGAAATTTTGGCTATTTTGGGCTATGAAAATTTGAAATTGGGCTATATTTTCTCGCAAATATCTGGCCACACTGCTAGGGAGAAGTGCCAGAGTCTGCAAAAGAGCTTCGCAAACATTGTTAAGTTTACAATCTGCTCATATGAACAAAAATGTCGTCTCTTTTGTAACCTACTGTCGTATACTTGCGAGTACTATATAGTGAATATGAAACACGAGCAATTTAATTATGGGTTTCGAATTGTCCTGTCTTGTAAATAAGGTATTTAGTTTAACTATAGTTTGCGTTTACCCTTTTACATGTATATTTGTTTGGCTCAAAAATTTTATAATTTTTTCGGAAGGAGAGTATTAATCGGATGTTTATTGTAAATTCCGATTTGGATTAAAGGAAACTGAAAAGTGCAGTCTATATGCTTCAAATATTCCACAATTTTAGCGAGCGAATTGAGGAGTATAGATTATTTAACATATAATGTACATTACATTGTACATTATTCCACATGTAAGTTTCATATTTGATATCGAATAAAATTTAGATAAGATTTCATTCAGGTCTTTTCTATTTGTCATTTTAGTTTAATAGCCAATCTAAGCACAGCGAATGCAGCAACGTTATCTAATACACCAACCTTTCTGCTCGGGATCGTTTTTTTGCAACTCACCCTACTTAATCTGTTCTGTCAAAGGTGCAAAAACCTCCACCTAATAATCACCCACCGGATAACCGGAAAATTCTTCAAGCGTTTTGTTGATAACCGTTTTCAAAATATCTAAAACATAAGAAGATGAATGGAATTCGAGTGCTAGTTATTTGAAATTGATTTATCACTATTTTCACGCATCGGTATACAGTACATGCTTTCCAAAATATATGGAAAGCATCCTTAGAAAAAAAAAACATAAGTTTCTGATTAATTTTAATGACTTCGAAGTTTTAGAAGCAATATTTTTACACAAGAGGTCTGCAGGCAGCCTTCTCCCAGTGTGACGTTAGATTTGAAAGCGATGATTTGTGTTACTTCCCATTTGGAATTTTGCGATAAAAATATCCAATTATCAAGCCTCTGCGATTTATTGGAGAATCTGGTTATAACTGTGTTCAGTTTGTGCTGTGATAACCATGATTATACATAGAATTCGATGTCAAACTCCAACATAATATTCATTGAACACGAGTTATCTCGCTCCTTTTTTTAAATGCGAATTTGGTCCTATTTTCCAAAATTGTGTAAATTAGAATCAGAGTTTGATTGCATTGCTTGAAAGTCAGTAGCATCGATGATTACAAATAAATATTATCTTATTATTAGTTATTCTTCACAACAAACATCCTTTGCATGAATTGAAAAAAAATATAATGAAAAGCTAGAGAGCAGGTGTTATTCGAACCAAATTAATGAAAACAGCATGATTTTCAATCGGCCACAACAAGATCGCTCATTCTAATATATCTCACGACGTATTAGATATGGGACCGGCACAAGCCTATCACACCAGAGTCCTGTTTAAATGCATCTACTAAAAGAATTGACTCTGATAGACTTTTTACGCAGCTTACGCGATGCATTTTTGTAAATTTAATGACTTGTAGGTGTGTCAGAAATGCATGTTGCTTACCCACAAATAAGGCCTACCAACATGGCAGGCCTTATTCTTACATATATCGATAAGCTAATGGATCTCAAGTGCATAAAACATTTTTGCGTTCTCAGTTCAGCACTATTGCGGCGCAAATTAATTATATTCCCAGGCATCATAAAAACAACTGACCATTGGTGAGAGATACATAACTATAGTCACATAATATCCCTATTTTCCAAGTATATTCCTTCAGTGTTCAGAGTTGCTTCATTGATTTTTACTATGTTGCAATAAAACTTTTTATGAAGAGTTTAAAAGTTGACTTGATTTTATGACTTAAAACTTATTACTGATATATTTGCCTAGCATAGGTGTAATGGAAAATTAATCGTAAAATACCTGAGACCTTTGTTTCAGTTGCAGTAAATTTCATTTTATATTTCAAAATGTTATTACATGACCATTTTGCTTCAATCAATGCATTACGTGATCGGAAATAATTGGTTACAATTTCGCTGTTGTTTGCTATTTATCGAGTTGTAAAACTATAATTATTTCAATTTTATTACAGTTGACTTGATATGGTAGATGAGTTTCAGTTTTTCAAATAAAATTTTACATATTTTCTGTTGTTTCGATTGGCTGTACATAATTGAAAATATTGATAATGACACTTTTACAATTTTCCACTTCTTTCGGGCGATAGAAATAATTAAGTTTGGATCGTTTATGCTTATTTCCGAACCCATTGTTAAGGAAATATGATAAATGGTTACAAAAATATTGCTGTTATTGTTTTTGTTCTGAGTTCTAGAGTATTACGCTTGAGTACATGATGAACGAGCAGTCAAAGTGGTAGTTGTGCTATTCACATTCATTTTGATATGCATGTTTGCTCCATGATATGCAAGTTTTACACAGGCTACACTTTTTTATTTTTAAATTTTATCCACATTATGCATAAGTAACGTCTATATTGCTTTCATATAATGCTTTAGTAAAGACTTTGAGGTTAATACATAGCACCCAAAAGTTTTTATACTTGCACCATAATGCTTAAAGGGTCATTATCATCCTGCCACTTTCAACTCTTTTACAAAAGGCCTGTATATGAACTTTTACTTAAGAAAACGCCGAATAAGGAGACTTTTTAGGTCGAAGTTTTTGTCCTCCAAACGTTTTATCCGACGGTATTTAAGTACTGGACAGTCTCGCTCAGCACTTCATTTATGCTCAAGCAAAGAGTTTATGTGTTCTGTTCGAAGTATTTTCTTGTTTTTGTAGTCTAATGATCGCATGTTTTACCGACTCAGGGTACAGTTGACTGAGGAAGCTGAATGTTTGTATAAATTTTCTTAATTGACATTGTGTTTTGACGTGTAAACGAACTGTAATAAGAACGGTTTCAGGTGCAAGCTTATGCTAATCACGTGGCTATGTTAGAAGTCAGCAAGGATCTAAATGTGGTATGTAGAAATACGCAACGACAGTTGACGAAATTGACAGTTTGTGCTTCAGGTGCAATTCCACCAAAAACAAAACTTGTTTTGCTCAAGAGGAAAAGAAAGCTGATAGGACTAGTGTTTCCAACAATGAAGGATACAGCTCTTACACTTTTAGATGAAGTCAAATATCTAGGAATAATCTTGGGGAAAAAAAATTATCGAGTAAAAGCATGTGAAAGTGAAGCTTACTCGACTTTTTCATGCTTTCGGGCAATGCAAGAGAGTTTTCGCCATTACATGGGGTCTGAAGCTTCATAGTTATGAGGATCTACTTGACAATCGTAAGTCGAATACACGAATTATTCGTTGCTTGGTGTGGTAAAGCATTCTGAAGCTCTTGTACGCTCGCAAGAATTTAACCACACTACAGAGGACTGTGTTCTTAAGTATCTATCTGAGTCCTACTCTAGGGGCGGCTCTACCTCCATTTGACATTCATGTTCAGAGTTTGACGATGATCCCTGCACATATATACTGATAGGTGTGGATATGTCATTTTTTGGGAATAGTGTAGTCGATAGCCCTAAAGGGAGATGCCAATCATTAACTACGACCAAGCACTCGAATACCTTCCTCTTAAAACCAAATTGTGCTCTAAATTCTATTACGGGGATTATATATATGAAAGAGAGTTTTCGACGAAAAGAAATAAATGCTACTATAACGTACTGGTAGGACTACAAGGAACAAAAAATTATTGAATGTGGCCACCTTTAACTCTTACGCCAACATTTTAATCTGTCTGGTCAGTCATCTATGGCAATACACACTGTTTCTGCTTGTTTTAAAGTCCACTTAAGGCTCCCTATGTTTGGGTGTTCTCTTTTGTAGACCATGCTCTCTAACTCTGTCCGTAGTTTATAGCCCAGGAGATTCAAATCTGGGCTTCCAGAAGGTCATTCCAATGTTCTTATAAACTCTGGAACATTGCTTTCCAACAATGCATATAGATTTTATGCCCTGGAACAGAATTCTGCTGGAAAACCCAATGAAGGTAGATGAAAAGTTCGGAGTTCAATGGCTTCAAACACACCTCAAGAATGTCCGTCTGATAGTTTTCGTTATAGTTTTTACACCTTTTTCGCAAAAATTAAACTCGTGGTACCTTCGTAGCTGAAACGTTACCATACATTATTGACGGTCTTCGCGGTACCTTTTTTGTAACCTGTCGGGCTTCTCTGGATCTGTGTGCATGCATCCTATCATTTTGATGGTTGATTTTTTCCTCCACAGCGAAATTTTATGGATCAGTAAACGAGATTTGTTGATGTTTGTTGTTGCTGTATCACTGAAGTAGCTCCTTTTTTCAACTACTTTGTATATACATACTCGTACTTGTGGTGTAGCTGTTAATTTTTCGAGTCACGATTCGTTGCTTGCGAAGATGATTTCAACAAATTCGTTATCCGATGGCACTGACGGCTGCAGGAATACGTACGTCACAGGGACGTAATGAACGGGCACGATCTCCAATACTCTGGGTCTAGTTATATCTTTGAATCGCACGATAAACAAATCTTCGCGTTATTTTCAATAAGCTAACAACAATTGTCCTTTTGCTCACTTTCACAATTCAACAACTTACCCAATACTAACAACAGGATTCTCGATCTTGTTCTGACTAACCTTCACCCTTCTTCACTCTGCTTGAGTCCTTCTCTGTCTCCGTATGTGCGCCCTGATCCTCATCACCCTCCTCTTTGTATAGAATTAACTATAAACCGTTCGTCTAAAGACAAGCATGCCTCTAGACTTCGTTTCAATTTTAAAAAAGCAAACTATTCTGCTTTGTCCAATGAAATAATGATGCTATCTGCAAATTTTATTCCTTCTTGTCCAACTTAATTTTCTGTTACACTCCTTCCTTTCGCTGTAAAAGAAGTTCCGACCCTCCGTGGTTCACCGTTGATGTCGCGATTGCTCTTAGAGCCAAAGATGCAGCGCGTAGCAAATACAAAAGGTCTGGCTCACTTGATGACCTTTTGAATTTTAAAAGATTAGGGGCTGCTGCTAAAAGGGCAGCCAACGATGCTATGCGTGCTTATTTAGAGCATGTCGAAACTTCTATTACTTCTGATAATCCTAAACCTTTTTGGTCCTATATTAAATCCCTTAAAACTTCCTCTGGCATTCCTTCTGCTATGTATCTTCATGATAAGTCTGCGTCCTCACTTCAAGATTCTTGTGAGCTTTTTGCTCAATTTTTCTCTTCCTTCACCTCCCATCATAGTAGCTCTTTGCCTTCAAACTTTTTTCCAGTTCCTGATTGTACCCTTTCTGCTTTTTTTACTAATCCATTAGAAGTAGAATTGTTAATGTTATCTCTTGATGCAAGCACTAGCTTCGGTGCTGACGGCATTCCAAATTTTTTCACCAAATCCCTTTCATCTTCCTTGTGTGTTCCTCTGTCAATAATTTTTAACCTCAGCATTTCAACCGGAACCTTCCCTTCCCTTTGGAAATCCACCAACCTATTTCCCATCCTTAAAGCTGGTGATATTTCTTCCATCTCTAATTACCGTCTCATATCCCTTTTACCCTGTTTTAGTAAGCTTCTCGAAAGAGTCGTTTACAATAGAGTGTACCCTTTCGTCCAGCCCTTGCTGGCCAGGGAACAGCATGGATTCATCAAAGGTAAGTCAACGGTTACAAACTTATTGACTTTGTCAAACACCGTTGCTTCCGCAATCGACCAGCAAAAGCAGGTAGATGTCATCTATACCGACTTTGCCAAGGCCTTCGATTCTGTGAACCATGCTATTCTTCTATCAAAGCTAGCTGGGTTTGGTATCTCTGGTGCCCTTTTTTGTTGGTTCTCTTCCTACGTTTGTGATCGCTCTTGTGTCGTTACTGTTAACTCTTGTTCTTCTACACCTTTTTCTCCTACCTCAGGAGTTCCGCAAGGATCCATTCTTGGCCCTTTATTGTTCCTTTTGTTTATTAATGACCTTCCTTCCCTCTTTAATTCACCCTGCCTTTTGTACGCTGATGATCTTAAAATTTTCAGAGTTATTGAATCCGCTAGTGACTGTACCATATTGCAGTGCGATTTGGATACTTTGGCTAACTGGTGCACTGCTAATTCCCTCACTTTGAATGTTGCGAAGTGTCATCAAATGTCTTTCACCCACAAAATATCTCCTTTGCTCTTCTCCTATTGTGTCCTTGGCTCTCCTCTCAATGCTGTTTCTAATATCAAAGAAATTGGCGTGATTTTTGACTCCAAATTAAAGTTCGACTTGCATATTCTTCACGTCACTGCCAAGGCATCTCGTTTTTCCGGCTTCATCATCAGATCCTCTAAACGTTTTGTTAATCTTTCCACTTCTCTTTATCTGTTTTTTTCCTTTGTCCGTAGTGTTCTTGAATACTGTTGCCAAATTTGGTGTCCACATTATAGATACTTGATCGATGCGGTTGAATCCGTGCAACGCCGATTCACCCGCTCGTTGTTCTATAAGTACAGTATTCCGTATTGTGATTACAGTATGCGCCTCTCCATCTTTCAAATTCCTTCCCTTGAGTCACGCAGAGTGTTCCTCGACGAGTGCCTTCTTTTTAAACTTTTAAAGGCAGTATATTGGTTGACCCCAGCATTCAACTTTCAGTTAGGGAACCGGGCCGTCTTAATAGAACATTATTTGCCTTTAATGTTGCATTTGCCCGTACCGACACCTATTTCTTTTCCCCCGTCTTGCGTTTGCCTCGTCAGCACAATAGCCTTAACCTTGGTCCTCTGCCTCAAACGTTATCTGTGTTTAAAAATACTTTAAAAAATAACGTCATCTCTTATAATCGTAATATGTCCTAATTTACTCATTTTGTTTGTTTCTTTTCCGATCGATTTGCTTTTTATTCTTTTTTTGTATTATTATTCCATTCTGAATTTATTAATTTTCTTGATTTTCATGTTATTTTCTTATTAATTTTCTTGGTTTTCATATTAGTTTCTTTTTGTTACATATTTTATATACTTATACTTATTTTTATTTTTTTTTTCTTGTCTAATCAATAACTGGATTTGTTCTGTGGATTTAGACAGTAAATAAATAAATAAATAAATAAGTTGAACATGTCACTTGTGGACT
Organism: Nemotelus pantherinus; assembly: GCA_963978885.1. Lineage (NCBI taxonomy): Eukaryota > Metazoa > Arthropoda > Insecta > Diptera > Stratiomyidae > Nemotelus > Nemotelus pantherinus. The sequence goes on from OZ022264.1 coordinate 46,306,301, forward strand.
TTACGCAATTATGTAATGCAATAACTGAAATTGGGTTTCCTTTTGAAATAGACTTCATATTTACAAGTGAGCCAACAAACTTAAAATGTATATCAGTGAACGCATCTATCAGAATTGACATATCTGAGAATAGCGACTGCAGAATTTATACTACAACAAGGTATGCCCAAATAGGTGCTGAATGTGATGAATATTGTTCATTCGGCTTGAAATAAGTGGACTCTGTGGAGCAATTCCTTTGCAGATGCTCTGTGTTTGGAATGTTAGCGTAGTGATACCAGATAAGAAGACATGGAACGTCAAGGTTCTGTCCAAGAGGACATGGAAGGCCCCAGATCACATTGAAAATTGTAGGAATTCCTTCAACTTCTACTTCACTATGTGCGTGCAGTCCACCAGCCAAGGCTCACCGAATTTGCGTTGTTTGATTTTCTCCAGCGCTGGGCAGTGGCACAGGAAATATTCAACAGTTTTTTACTGGACCGTTATAACTAAAAGAATAGGGTAAAATTCAGTCTTTATTTCTTACTAAATAATAGGCGATGACAATTAAGATATTTTTCCATTAAAAACCCAGTTTTGGAAGCTTGGCACTTAGAACGTGAAATATAGTTAAAATTGTGAGGAAACTTGTTTTACAAGGTTATTCTGTTGGTTAGGGATTGGATGTAGTTGAATCCAGGACTCGCCCGCAAAAACGATGTTTGCACACCGGCCTCCACCAAGGGCATTGTCGTAAGCCAGTTCAGTTGGTTTCAAACGTTCTTATTGGAAAGTAAAGGTTTGATGCGTTGTTTGTAGGCTTGTCGCCCCTAGTTAGTTGATCGAATTTATAGCTGTATAGGTTCGCCTCGACATTTTTTTAGCGGCTCCCGGGGAGTTTTTAGGTCGTTTCGTCACTGATTGCGTTCGTACTCCTGGTTTATTTTCAGCCGCTGTTCGAATTTTTCTTTTTGCTTCTGCAGGAAGTACCGACGGCCGATCACTTCTTTTCATATCGTACTCGTTTCCTTTTTCAGCGTAGCACCATTTTCTCACAGTATCGATATGGGCCCTCAATGTTTTACTTTCGTTGCTACAGAGCCCAATGGATGCATGAGTTGAACTTCAACACGCTTTTGAATTTGACTATTTACATTATTATCGCAAAAATTGTCATTCTGATCCGTTGATGATCTTCTATAGTTTTTCAGGTTTTGACAAAAGGTCGTTAAAAACAAAATGCTAGATAAATTTGGTGCTTTCATTTCAACTAACAAATTCTGAACAAATAAATTTATGTTATCAATCGTCCTGATATTATACAACAGATAATACCTGAAGCTAATAAAAAATAACCAAGTAATAGTGGCTAAATAAGACATAATCCTCTTCGAATTCCGGTAACTGTTTTGCCGACTCTTAAACAAGAGTCATTGTTTTTGTATCTTAGCTAAATTTTTAACATTATCTCTATACATGAGTTAATTAAGCTTTTGTAGGTTTGAGAAAAATTAAAAGGATTCTAAAAATGTTTAAAGATAGTTTTTTTTTCATGATAAGTTTATTCGGGTTGATTTTTCATGTCGAAGGACAGAAACTTTTGCGCCACCCTGTGATTACATTCGTAAGCTCGTAATGAATTAAAATGTTAAATTAGTACTTTTCATATTAACTAGGTATATGTGCAGAATTTTTCAAAATTTTGGAAATATACTCGTATATTGATAATTATCAGGTCTTGCTCAGATATTCAACAGTTTAACGAGGTGACTTGAACGGATCTTCAATAGTAGAGAGATTTGGACTTATTATGAAATATTTGGTTTCGTTTAATGTTAAGTTAACTGAACCGTTTATTCGCAACGGCACGAATCGTCGCGAATGAATGTTTTTCTACTATTAACAGCCGATTATGCTCATAATAATACGAAAATGATAAATATGTTTAGCCAAGAGAATCCAAAACTGCATCTGTACTCTATAATCCAATCCATTTAGACTATTTTTCGTTACTGGTTTTCAAACGCTGGAAGACTTTTTATTGAAAACAGTACTCCAAAAGCACTTCTATAGCCGAAAATAGCTAAATGATGCAGCTTTAAAAACATTAAAATCTAAGTCTAAAATTCGCCAGAAGGTTTATCATAATTACCATATTATAATTGCTAATCAAGAAAAGACTCATGCCAGAAAATAAATTCAAATATAAGCTAATTAAAATAATTTGAATTCCAAGACAATAAAATTCATTCAAAAAATTGTCATTTTTATGGGGTATTAATTTATTTGATACTCCGTAAAACACATACTTATATCATTCTCACCATCCATATTGCTACCTTACCTAATTTTTTATCACATCATTTGATGTTTATTGTCTACATTTTAGTAGACAGCTGGCCACCACATTATTCCTGTTGTCACAAATTTTATGATCATATTATAAAGTATGAAGATGTGCCCGTTCGGTCTGCAAAGAATTATGAATACCAAAAACCAGCTCCGTATTCTTTTGAGCGATTTTATGACTTCTATTAGTGCTGTATTATAAAAGAACGTGTTGAATTTTAACGGCAGCAAAGAAAAGCACATTATGTCGGTTTTGTTCAATGGTTTTATTCAATTAAGTTGATTCGAATGATTTTTTGAATTCTTAGATACGATTATGCTTTGAAATAATCATGGCCAAAGGTGAGACCATTTGAACGTCTGTGCCTCTGTACAACCATTGAAGGAATTCATCCATTAAAAGGATACTACTTCATCAAAAACGACAATCGTAAATTCTGCATTGATTGATAATCAGAAATGGTTATGCTTTCGCATGTACTCGTACATACATCCAACGGATTTTATATCTTAATTTCGTTCAAGTTGAAATGAGCACTCTAATACGGCCGCAGATTGTTCACGCATGAACTTTAGTGGCTTATTATGTTCCAGAAATTCATTAGTGAGTTTTATACTTTTTAGCTGCAACACGTATATTCAGGCTCGCATGGGTTAGTGTGCCAATGAAATCACTAATACCGAACAGCTATCAAGGGGCACATTGAAAATTAAATATTTTAAAGTCTGAACGTTAGTATGAACTTTTTATGCATTCACAGTCAATACTTTCACGAAGAACCTTAGAAAAACACCGATTGCCTGCTAAGACCATTAAAGTAAAATCGTTCATTTGGTCTCTCATTTTCTGCGACTACAAAACTATATCTATTGTCGTTTCAATGATTTTAATAGCTCTTAAGTTGCTGCTGTGTCCTCCTACTCCCGATTCATCCCAAGCATCAAACTACAGTATTGTAGCGCTTCGAACACAAGGTTCGGTTGTCGACTTCTTAGACTCTTTTATAGTCGCATCGTAAAATTTTTCACCTTTACGGCTCCATACGATTTAGTCTGATTGCAACTTGTCCTGCGCTTGCCAGTCATATCCTTTAATTCAGAAATCGTTTGTTCCTATTCTTTGCCGCTTTTCAAAGTTTATTATGCTGCTTTTGGTTCTTACTCTTGATCCTTGGTACTGTGCTGTTTATTTTATAGACAACAGTCCATAGAATCAATTTCAATAATACACCGACATTTTCGGACGATGTGGTTGATTCAAGGATGTAGGTATCTAAAATGAATAAATCGCGTGAAATTGCAAAATCCCTTATCAAACTACGCTCGAAAGATGGGAGTGGGAATTTGATTGTTAATGTGTGCTTAGTTTCTAAAGTAGAAAAACACAAGCCTGGATAGTATTCATTCGCCATTAAATCCCTTATTATATTCTGTAGTGTCATAAACAGTCAATATTTCTGTACCTGAGCGGGCAAGCCCTTCGGAATCTAATCAAAATGTTAATTTTAAAATTATTTTCCAGAAAAACATATTCCACTGCTTGATGACTTCGATTGAAGGAAATGCCCGTATAAATAACTCCATAATCCAATCATACCTACGCTTTTTATACCTATACATGAATATACCTACATTCGTGTATGATTGTTCCGTCAGAATATAATAATATGGTGCAAACATATTTTTGCAAATCAATATCAATGTGAATGTTTCATATTAGGGGAGCAATAGTTACGGCATGACTGCGTGTGGAAATTCTCAGATAAATATACTATGCATAAATGCATGCATATCCAAGTCTGAATGTGGATGTTTATTGGGAATTTCATTCGCAGTTTTATGATTCATCTTTGGCAGTAAAACGCTGATCCTTTCGTCTACTGCTTTGTTTAACCGCAAACTCTTTAAAAATTTTACGGCTTTTCTTTCGAAGAATACGGATATGCAGACAGATAAGACCAATACGAAGTCGGTTAGGTACCAGATGGGGGAATGAATGAATGCAGTCAGTTTCATATATCGGCATAAACGTTGAAAATATCTCCTATACTCTCACATCTCAGCAGATTCATTTCATTTTAGTTTCATTTTAGAGGAATGCTCACTGGCAAAACAAAAGACGCAATATTGGCAGATCTATCTATTTAGCTTTCCATTCGTCCATTTGAAATTTTCGTTTAATTTATACATATGGAAGTGCATATAGTGTACATGTATGTGTATTGTGCAAACTTCAATGCAGCCACTATAAAGAAAACTAAACTTTTCGTTTAAAATGCACAATGCGGAAGCTGATGAAGTTTTTAGAAGCCAGAGCCAAATTGTGTATCTCACCTCTTCTCGTTGCTGCACCAGATATTCTTAGTTTCGAAGAACAGGTCCATCAGATGTAATGATACTTGAAGGTATCTATCCTGAATATAGTCAATGTGCGGAGAATACTCCGACGAATTGTTCAGAGAAAATTTTCCTTATCCACGTACTTTCACAAAAAGTTTATGAGATTTGCAGAGAAATTTATATGTAGTGTATCTGCACGAGTATCCTTCTCTTAAACGAGAAGTAATATAAATGCGATTTTCTTTGAAGTGTGTATGATGTGTTTAGTTCAAGTTGTAAGGGCGTAGTGGGGAAATAGTGTTTCGGAACATTTATTCATATCAATTAGCCGGAACAAAAAATATAATCTTATCCTTTGTTATAGATTTTCAATGCTAGAAAAATGCTCATCAAACAGAGGCAGAGGAGAGTTATCAGCTTTCGAATATGCTTTTGACAGTCTTTCCAGTTAATTTCTTAAAATAACTTAAGACGTCGCGCAACGTAAAGAATCACATTCTTGAAATTATTTCTGCCAATATACTTTCGCCTGAATAATCAGTAAGGTTGTTTCATTATGACTTTTGCAAGTCTGGAATTTAAAGTTGGTACAAACCTCAGTTAAAATTATTTTCTGCGGGTGTGCAGTGATCCTGACGCTGATTCGACTCAAGTACCTACACAACGCCCCGTGTATGATCCTGCCTGATAGCCAATGGCTTAAGTCACTCAACCCTACACTGAAAAAAATCCACATGGCGCCCAGAGCCATGTAACATAGCGCATTATTTATGTCCCCATACGCTATGTACATAGTACTCTGAGCCATGCAATATGGCTCCCAGCGCCATAATGTCAGAATCTACATAGCGCGTGGTCCTATGTAACATGGCGCAGCATTTATGGTCCCACACGCTATGTACATAGTGCCCTGAGCCATGCAGTATGGCTCCCAGCGCCATAATTACATGGCACAGAAATTATGGCCCCACACGCTATATTACATAGTGCCATGAGCCATGTAATATGGCTCATGGCACTCCAATTATAACTCGCAGCCATGCTGTGTGAGGGAACGTATAAATGTCAGGAAGTGACATTAGAGCTTATGTCTACATAATTGACTGGATTGACTGGAGCAGGAACATTCAATAGTGAGTATGTTGACTCGAATTTATCGAATTTATGTTTGGTGGAATTTATATTTGGTGCACTGAAAAAACACATAGCGCCAGACGCCATGGTTTATAGATTTCTGGCGCCATGTACATAGTCGATTTCAGTCGATTTGTGATAAAATATAGCGCCACTCGCCATAGTACATAGGAGCAGACGTTATGCTTATAGCCCTCCACGCCATATACTATAGTCCTCCACGCCATATACTATAGTCCCCCACGCCATAAACCATAGTCCTCCTCGCCATATACTATAGTCCTCCACGCCATCTACATGGCGTGTAGGACTGTAGTGCATGGCGTGTAGGACTATAGTGCATGGCGTGGAGGACTATAGTACATGGCGTGGAGGGCTATAAGCATAGCGCCTACTCCTATGTACTTTTCGCCATGTATTATGGCGTGTGGCCATAATTTTATCACAATATCACATAATTTTATCACAATCCCCAAATCGATTATATACATGGCGCCAGAAGTCTATAAACTATGGCGTCTGGCACTATGTGTTTTTTCAGTGTGCTGCCGGTGCTCTACGATCTGGCTATCAAGCTTGAAAAAATATCTGTATCGACCTATCGCCGATCTTCACCATTTTCATAAGAGCGTATGTGCTGCAAACGAAAACCGATTTTCACCACCTGGAAAGTGTTGACCCCATTTGATTGAATAAGCGTTTCTCTAATGCACTTTGCAAGTTACAGCTCAATTACATTGTGATTCTCAGAGAAATCGGAGATAATCAAAATGAGTGCTACGTACGCAATGAGATTTTAAACTAAGTTTTTCTGTTTGCACCCTAAAGGACCCAAAATGTCAATAACTACTGTAGCGTGATATCTTATGCCGGGTTTATACATAGGGACGAGCGTCTCGTAGACGAGACTCAGCAAGATATTGGACAAGACTCAGCAAGACATAGGGTGAATTGTTTACTATTATATATTGCACCATGCAACACGGACCATGCACCATGCACCTTTCATAGGGTGAATTGTTTACTTAGGATATTGCACCATGCACCTTTCGACAGTTGTGAGCTGTTTTGCTCAGTTCAGTGAACGATGGCTGCTTTCGTTTGGTCTACACCAAACGAAATTATCAAGCGTGCTGACGTGTGATCCGATTGAACGTGTAGGCATTTGTGTTATTCGATCAATATTTACTTGAGTATCACGATCCAAATATCACGATCCATATTGATCGTGTAGGGTCCCCCTTATACTGTAGTTGCGGTTGGACATTTTGGCTTAATAGTTGCTTTCGTTGGCTTTGGTTATGCTGAGTTCTTGAGAACAGAAATTTCAGATGCTCAAAAAGTAGGACGCTCTTGTAGGACGTAGAGTTTTGGAAATTTCAAAGTGACAGGATGCAAAAAGCATAACATTTATAAATAGTTACAAAGAGAAAAATTTTGCAATGGACTGGTTAAGTTTTTTTTTAATTTTTAATTTAAACAACTTAAACTACCTGAAGAAGCTATAAAGTTGCCTGCACATTTATCAAACACCACGCAATCCTACTAATTAAAAATCCGCATTTGTCAAACAAAAATATATAATGATTATTTATTTTGTATGGGACAATAGCAATAAAGGTTCCTCTGCGTCTAGGCTTTAATACTAAATATCTTCTGCAATCAGTAAACGATTTCCTTGAAACTTCAAAAATTGCTGAATCATACTTAGCCCTCTTTTCGGATCCAAAAATTTATGAAAACAAACAAACACGAAATGTAAAAAGCTAATATATAAACCGTATTTTTGCCATGTACATTTTCAGTACTTAACAGGAAATTAAGGTGTGCTCCTTATTTCAAAGTCCTGCGCACGTCTATTCAAAAAATCGGAAAATTTTTGTGAAATTTACCATCATCTCTAGAATGCATCTAGCCTGAACAGCGTAGAAGCTATTGTTTACGGAATTTTCACTCCAGTCAATTCACTCCGTGCAGTCAGTCTGTAATGAGACCTGCTAATCTAGTTAGATGTCACTTGAATATGATCTAAAAACAACTGTTGAAGTAAATTTGTCTACTGCTTTTTGTTTTCAAAAAAATTTCATTCTTTTTCAAGATATGACAAATAAACTACCATAAATTAACTAAGCATTTATTGGGCTCTATTTTAACGATTCCAAAAAGCTAAATACAAAATTAACGAGCGAATTTGCTCGTTTTATTCTGTAAAAGCTCGGCGATCTCTATTTCCCTTATGGAGAATGGCTAACATTCCTAAGCATTCGGAAGTTACCTGAAGATGTAGAACGAGCCTTTTATGCGGTCAAAAACATATATATCTTTGGATTTTGGCCTAGTTTTAATTTTCCTTCTACTCGAATAATGGGTGTGTTTGTACTCTTCTTTGGTACACATATTACATAGTTGTAATGAATACTAGTTTGTTTCTAACTTCTTATATTCTCGACTTTGAAAATGTTTTAATATTAAGCATCAGTAAGTTCATGTATCAAATTGGACTGCAAGTAAATTATGTGTATTATCTAAAAGTGTATATAGAAATGTGCATACACAAAGCTCATGTGCGTATCATAAAAAGAGAACAGCATGTCGGCCATTAATGAAATGCATGTAGAACTCATTCGAGACAGTGACAGCAATGTGAGATAGTACAACCCAATTTAAATTTTGCTCATGAAGAATTTAGATTGTGTACGAGACATGATCATCTCATTTTTTAAATGTTTTATAATTTTAATCAAATCAATAACAATCAAAACATATCCACTAGCTACTAAGCATTAGCATATTTAACAAATTAAAGACATATTTGCTATTCATGTTGGTTTTATCCAGTTATATCATTTGTTGTTTAAAAACTGTGTTTCCTTAACTTGATAATAACTTCAAACAAATTGAGTTTCGGTTTGAAATTCAATTCATTGCACAATTGAACTATTTAGTAATCTCATTATTCGATCAGAAACATTTTCGTCCCATTGAGCTTGGAATTTAATTAAAACAACAATACTTGCACATAAAGAAAACAGCACACGATGTGCTGTGTTCTTCTTGATGAAAAGTGTTTTCTTTCGGGTAAATTGCAATCTTTCTAGCGCTGCGAAATTCTCTCAGATTCGGACATTTGTTTATTGTGAGCTTTCTTAAAACGAATAAACCAGCTTCGCTTGCATCTTGAAAACAAGCAAGCAAATAGTTACTCAAAGAAGCTTGATTAGCACACTGCATCTCAAGTGCAGGGGAAAAATGAAACCTCTTCAATAAATTTTCTACAAGACGTGAATTAATTTTATCTATGATACGAACGATATGCTATTGTCAAGATTAGAGTGAGCTACTAGAAAGGCTACGTTTAAATACTCACAGTAACTAGATTAGGATGAAGTTGCTACGTTAAAGCTTCCGTCAGGCAACTGTACGGTCTTTTCCGACTGAGTGGTCGCGGTGGAGGTGTGGGCGGTCGTATCGTTGGATTCTGTCGCAGGTGTGATGATATCGTTGGATCCTCAGGAATATACCGACTGTAGGTAGGATAGTAGTAACAATGGTAGTTATATAACAGTCTATAGTACATTTGCTTCTTCATCTCTTCGTATTCTTCAACCGCTTTGATGATGTATTGTGCTGGAAATTTACGATATATAAGTTAGATTGCTCGCAATACACAGGATCAAAACGATCCTAAAATATTTAAAATTCAAGTTTAATTGAGCATTTAAAACCATATTTATCATATTTTAAATATCAATTATAATGAAGACATTCTTGGTCGTTGAAGCTAACTGTGGCTGTTAATTATTCGTTTTCTCAACAATGTTTTCAAAAATGTATTTTCATAATCAAAAGATTATAATAACCTCATGAAAGAGGTTTTTTTACTGGAATAGCAGAAGAAAGAAACACATTGGATGGACAAGCGTATGAGTATTTATTACATACTCATCATGTTATGCGAAAGTAAGAGAGGTAAACTATTATTTATTTATTTATTTTTTTATTTGTTATCCAGAGCACGACAGATAAATTCCAATTACAGCGTCTACAATTGAAATGAAACATAATAAAAAAATAAGAAATATAAGAAGAAAAATAAGAAAAAATGGAGTAATTTAAAATTAACGACGAAAATTCGAACTAAAGTTACTTGGAATTCAAGATAGCCTTTTCAATACATTCTTGAATTCTAAAAAAAGATTGCGGGAGAGGATCAAGCTTCCGTAAGTGGAAGTAACAGAAAAAGCATTTGATGTTCGACTAGGACGACTCGATTCACGTATAGTTATATGGGAACCAAGATCTGACAAAAAAAAACATTGGCAAAGTTTAAAAAAAAAACACTCTTGATTCCAACGAGGATAAATGCAGAATTGAAAGATGAAAGGAGTAGGGACAATAGATGCTAAATTTAAAAAAACAGCGAGCGAGTGAACCTACGCTGAACTGATTCAATGGCGTCAGATAAATACTGAAAGCTAGGAGACCATATTTGGCACAAATATTCCGGAATACAATTTTTTTTTTTATCAAGGAGATAAAAAAAACAGGTAAGAACGTAAGTCAAAGACAGCAATTCCATAGTCATGACACGAACTTCAAATTTCAATTTAGAATCAAACACCACGCGAAATTATTTAAAATGCTGCACAGCTGACAGCAAAATACTGAGGAGTGTGTGGAGCATTTTTATATGAGAAAGACTTACCAGATGTCTGATGTTCAAAATATGTAGTAGCAACAGTGATTAAAGGCAAACAATTGCGATTGGTGATAATGACCCACAGACTTGATTGCCTTGTGTAATATCAAGAAGAAGATCGGAGAAATTGATAGCAGAAGGAAGTTCATTGACAAACAAGATAAAAATTTTAATGGACCTATGATAGATCTTTGAGGAACTCTGGTCGTGCGAAAATTAGAGGAGAAGTAGTGGAACCGTTCAAAGTGACTCTGCAGGGACGACTATAAATATAGGAGGAAAACCAGGAGGAAAGGGGACCAAGAATACCGAACTCATTAAGTTAATTCAGCAGCATGTTATAGTTCACATAGTCAAAAGCCTTCGAAAAGTCCGTGTAAATTACACTAACTCGACGTTGAGAATCCAAGACAGAGGCAACAAAATTAGTGAATACTGTAAGGTTGGTCGTTGTAGAGTGCTGATGAAACCATGCTGCTCAGGAGCAAGAAAAGGTTATAGAGAAGGATGAACTCTATTATAGACAAGGCGTCCGAGGAGTTTGCTGAACCAGCAGAGGAGTGAAATAGAAAGCTAGTTGAAAACGAGAGATAGATCATCAGAATTGAAGATTGGGAAGATATTGGCGGACTTCCATAAAGACAGGAATAGCCCAGATGCAAGACTAATGCTGAGAAGGATAACCAAAGGAACAGAGAGAGAGGATGAGACGGATTTGGCAAGAATATTGGGAATACCGTTAGGACCGGAACTAGCATTAGAATCTAAGTTATGCATAAGATTTTCGACTCCAAAGGGCCGGCATTAAACACGGATAGAGCAGTGGAAGCATGGGAGATAACAGGAGATATAAAGGTATTTAGTGCATTTTTTAAAAGGAGGCGGAAAAAAGGGTAGCGAGCAAATCGCAAATAGCCTGAGAATTGGAAGCAGTAGCATAATAAAGATGCATAGAATCAGGAACTGACGAATCGGACTTGAGGGATTGGATGTAGGACCAAAAGAATTATGCTTCATTAGTACATATTGAAGTGCCAATGTTCAACAGGCGATTACGCATTGACTTCTTGAGCGCGCTCTTAGCTTCAGAATGCATACTACGGAATTCCTGAAGATCAGTGGATGAACCTGTCCTCTTGAGCTTTTCATTAGCTTTTTCTTCAAATACTTTCAATGTGAACCAAGGGAATAAAGCGAAAGATAAGATTAGAACATACAGAGTAGAACTTGAACAACGCACAATCAACATCCATTCCTTTTGAAAAATGAATACAAATTGATAAGACTAATTTAGTGGACACCTTCATAGAAGTTATGATGGTAGATAGAAGGACATTTATTCCTTGCCTGGGAGTTAAATTCAACAACAACCAGGAGTAGAGGGTACTGAGGATCAGGTTGCACATATGGGAAAGGAATCAAATCTAAAGGAATGGTAGAAAGTACTAAATCGAGGATTTTGTTGTTCGTATTGGGAAGGTAGTTGATCTGAGAACAAGAATAAAGTGAAATAAAGGAAGAAGTCACAACAGAGAGGTGATTGTAGGATAATAAACTGAGGTTATTGGAGTCCCACTCCACAATAAGCGTGTTGAAGTCACCAAAAATTAGGATGGGTGTTGAAGGAAATCGGGGGAGAATGAGAAAGCTCAACGAAAACAGATCATAAGTTGGAGAAAGGACAACACCTACAGCAATACACTCATTAGAAGGACAAGGAATTAATTAAGGAATTAAGGAAGTGTTTCACGAAAAGTGCTCTCGATGGCGATTAAAACACTGCCTTTGCAAGAAGCAAGTGACCGCGATCACGATCTCTCCAGAAAACGGAGTGACACGCTAGGAATTTTCTGTTCCGAATATTGCCGGTAAGTCATGTTTCCGTGAAACAGATAATATGATGAATATCTAAAGCAGGGGTGGGCAAACGGTCGATCGCGATCGACCGGTCGATCGCAAACAGTTCGACAGTCGATCACAGACATTTTTAATAGTTTATTAGGTGAATTTAAAATGTGAACTAAAAATGTAGTAGACGATTTATTCAGTACATCTGGGAATGGGCCTTGGCTTAATAGATCCAATCGGACAGTCCACGCAGTTTCAGTTCACACAAAAGCTCGCAGAGCCTTGGTGGTGGAGAAGCCAAAGGGAAAATTCGAAATAGCTATGCTCTCGATTTGTGCAATATATAGATTTATATCATTTTAGTAAAACTGTTTCACTAAATCTCGTATACGTTACGGTTGTTTCATTTCCTTAAATCTCTCTGTTCTAAAGTACACACTTTATATTTTTGCTTCCCGCTATACATCTTGCCTGCATTTGCATTAGTCTCCTTGCTACCGAGGTAGTAAATTGTCGCACACAGCGCAACAAAGGTTAATGGTTACAATGTCAGAACCTAAATCAAATATCATTTAATCATAATTTCATACATTGCAAAACTATCATACAAGTTATGTATATGACACCTACACAATTGTATGGTATTATAAACACTCAACACTGAATTAACTATTATAAACACTCAACACTGAATTGACTATTATAAACACTCAACACTGAATTAACTATTATAAACACTCAACACTGAATTATGTTCTAAATAAACTTAATTAAACAGTAAGCTAAGATAATTGACATTTTGAATGTACGTAGACGATTGAGTCAGTCTTAATGAGAGCGTGTTACGGTTAAGAACTTTATTGAATCGTACAAAATAAAAGTAAAAACACTAAAGTTTTAATTGCTTTACTATTTATTTTTTTTGTACTAAGTGGAGTCTGAAAATAAAACTGGCGCAGTCGGTAGGATCCACGCCGCGAAAAGATACGCGTATATTTTAATATTTTAGCGTGTGATCCGAATTAAAATTTTTATCGACTCCGCGACTCAGTAAACGTATCCGCGTCGAGAAGATTCGTTCGCGTACGTATACGCCGCAAACACCTGAAGTACATTAGTTGGTGTCCCACGACTTAAACAACGACCAATTACGGACGGAATTTGCAAATTTGTAATTTGTTCGATCTCCCGTTGAAGAAGAAGAGCATCTCTCGTTGAAGAAGAAGAGCACCTCCCGTTCAAGAAGGAAGAACATATCCTGTACAAAAGGAACAGCAACTCCCGTTCGAAAAGGAAAAGCACCTACCGTTGAAGAGCACCTCTTGTTGAAAAAGGAAAAGCATCTCCCGTTGGAAAAAGGTCAGATGTATTAATTTGTTCGATTTATTACAATTCAACTTTAAATTTGTATTTGAATTTTATTGATAAACTAAAAATTGAATATTGTCGCTAAATCATAGATTTCACTGTGGTAGAATATATAAAAAAAAAAAAATAGCTAAAAGCGAATATTATTGAAAATTTATTTATTGAATATTTAAAAAATACAAAATATATCTATAAAATTTTTTTTTCTGAATTGATTGTTAGAATTTATTGGAAGTGTACAGGTTTTGTGTAGTGATTTTAGTGTGAAAACGTTCCGCGAGTGTTACTTGTTTTGATGTGCGTGCCTTTTCTGCAATTTTCGCGACCGCGTATCTCCTTTTTGCCAAGCTATACTGCTTGTTTTTCCCTATTTCTTTAATTGTATGTGGTTGTCTCTATGTCAGAGTCTAATTCAACCAGCCTTCTTGATCAACTCGAAACTGCAAGAAGTCAATCACACCAGCTTTCACAGATAATAAGCAATTTCTTTTCTGATCAACCTCAAGATACAACTATGTTATCTCTAAACATAGACCCCTTAAGGTATCTCTCTAGACTTCCGGAATTTAATGGAGACTATAGAGAACTCCAGAATTTTATCGATTTAATAGACAAAGTGCACCCATTGCTCACAAGGTATGACGAGCTATCACAAAGTGTTTTTTCCCACATGATAAAGTCGAAATTAAAAGGCAGAGCGAGAGAAGTAGTCGAAATCAATGTCCACATGACAACGTGGTGTAGTATCAAATCGACCCTAATACAAAATTTCGGTGACAGACGAACCGTCGAAGAATTGTTCGATGAGTTACGAGCGTGTAAATTCAAATCCAATAGTGTAGATTTCTTTAACGAGATAAAAGGCATTTTGCGTCGCCTTAACATAAAAACTAAACAAGGTCTAACAGACGAAACTTTGGTTACAACTAATATAGAAGCTAACAAATCTTCCGCTCTATGTGTATTCAAAAATAAATTACCTGAACCAATGCGTTCTATTCTTTTCTGTAGAAATCCGAGTTCCCTTGAGGAAAGTATCAACATACTACATGAAAGTGGATATGCTTTCTTCAATCCCTTTGGTAAAAACAACCGTCGAGACCAATGGTCTAATACTTCAGACCAATCAAAAACCAAATCCACCCAGTCATATTCCCATAACAATAAATTTCGGCATGACGGACAAAAACACTACCATCCGAACAAACACGGTAACAACAAAACGAACTATCAGCCCAACAATAGATCAAACCAAAACCAATCAAACCCATATAATACAAGTAGGTCTTTCGACTATACCAACCCACAAAGTTTTAATGGCTACCAAAATAACTATTCGAATCCGAATAAAAACTTCCACCAACAGAGCAATAATACTAATCAAAATAGGCCAGAACCCATGGAAGTTGACCTGGCAAAAGTTTCTAACCAACCAACAAACATCCATTCTGAGAATTTTCAGTCCGCAGCCTCGGACACGGTTTACCCCATATAATAGTAAAATCAAACACCAAGCCTCTAAAATTCATAATCGACACAGGCGCAACACACTCAGTTATAAATCCTGAAATTTGCCACCCGAAATGGGAAATAGTTTTAGAAAACCCTCTAACCTTAAAAACCCTTAACCATACTGTCCAAATTGATCGTAAAGTAAATATACCGCTCTTCCAAGAGCTAGGAAACCCAGACGAAAAAGCAGAGTTTTTAGTCTGTAAGTTCCATGACGAATACGACGGTATAATTGGAAACAACATTTTGCACCGAATCAATGCTCTTATCGACTTCAAAAACGAACATTTAATTATTGGAGTTAGAAAAATAAAACTCAATTTTTGTACGGAAGTTAAGCTTAAATCTGAAGCGAATGCTTTCGAAGATATCGTAATGAATTTATCCGTATCACAGAAGAACGGATTGGCCCTTATACCGGAGACCCGAGCCGAAGATGGATCGTATCTCATACGGGAAGGCATTTACGACGTTGATAACTTCCAAACAAACGCAAGTGTAAAAAGATTAAGAGCATGTTCCAATAGAATATGTATCCCTCAACCGTTGAAAGTGGTTGAAGTGAACGACTTTAATTTCAACATAATAGAACAAACTGATGCTATCCCTATAATCGATCAACTGAGGATCGACCATCTGAATTCTGAAGAGCGTTCTTCACTTACGAAATTAATAAAAAAATACAATAGTATATTCTACAACGAAGATTCAGATCTAACATTTACTAACGTCATTAAACACAGAATCCGAACCGTTGATGACATTCCGATCCATTGTAAAACTTACCGATATCCGTATGTACATAAAACTGAAGTAGAGAAACAGATTCGTGAAATGTTAGACCAAAATATCATACGACCTAGTAATTCACCATACTGTGCACCGATCTGGATCGTGCCTAAGAAGGCCGATGCCAGTGGAAAGACCAAATGGAGGCTTGTCATTGACTACAGGAGGTTAAACGAGATCACCGTTGACGACAAGTTTCCAATCCCCAATATTGATGAAATACTGGAAAAACTGGGAAACTGCCAATACTTCACGACTCTCGACCTGGCAAAAGGCTTTCACCAGATTGAGATCGATGAACGCGACATACACAAAACTGCTTTCCGTGTGGAAAACGGACACTACGAGTTTTTGCGTATGCCGTTTGGGCTAAAAACGGCACCCGCCACGTTTCAACGACTTATGAATTTCGTTCTTAGTGACTATATCAATAAAATCTGTTTAGTATATCTCGACGATATTATCATCTTTTCTACTTCCCTTCAAGAACACATAGATTCTTTAAATAAAATTTTCAAGCGATTAAAAGAAGTAAATTTAAAAGTCCAAATGGACAAGTCTGAATTCTTAAAGAAGGAAACGGAGTTCCTCGGGCATATCGTGACACCCGATGGTATTAAACCAAATCCCCAAAAAGTCGAATGTGTCAAAAACTTCCCTTTACCTAAAACCCCTAAACAAATAAAGCAATTTCTTGGCCTAACCGGATTTTACCGGAAATTTATAAAAGACTATTCAAAAATCGCAAAACCTATGACTAAATACTTAAAGAAAGATTCGAAATTAAACCTATCCGACCCAGAATATCTCACTAGTTTCCAAACTCTGAAAACCTTCCTCACTAACGATCCTATATTGCGGTACCCTGACTTCAACAAAATCTTTACGCTAACCACCGATGCTAGCCAATATGCCTTAGGTGCAATATTGTCCCAAGAAGGTCATCCCATTTCCTACGCTAGCGTGACACTAAACGAGCATGAAGTCAATTACAGCACAATCGAAAAAGAATTGTTGGCAATTGTGTGGGCCACGAAATATTTTCGCCCATATCTGTTTGGACGAAAGTTTATCGTTGAGACAGACCATAGACCACTGTCCTGGTTATTTTCTATTAAAGAGCCTAACTCGAAATTGGTTAGATGGCGCTTAAAGCTATCAGAATTTGAATATACGGTCCAATATAGAAAAGGAACCGCAAATAGTGCAGCAGATGCGTTGTCCAGGATTGAAAATCTAGAACTTAACCTAATCGAAAATAACCATGATTTCCCGACAAGCAAATCAGCCATCAACGTCTTCAAAAACCAAATTGTTATTTACAAATCTACCTCAGGGTCCTTGAGAGTAAAGAAAGAGAAAGTTTTCGATAAAAATAGAACAAAGGTATTCGTCAAAATATTCGATCATCAAACAGCGATAACCCTCTTGAAAAACCATTTCAACCCCAAAGGACTTAACGCAGTACTTGTCAAAGATGACGAGTTCTTTCAAACACTTCAGGACGCTTATTACCAAAACTTTTCAAATAACGATAATTTCAAACTAATACGCTGCGAAACATTACTCGAAGATATTCTAGACGAAGAAAAACTAGTAGAAGAGATAAAAAAGGAACACCTTCGTAACAACCACAGAGGGATAGACGAAGTATTTAGAGAGCTCAAAATGAAATTTTATAACCCTAAACTGAAAATCCGTGTGACACAATTCACTAATAATTGCGAAATATGTAATGTTGAAAAATACGACCGCCATCCGATAAAAGAAAAATTTAAAATCACCGAAACCCCGAACGCACCCGGAGACATAATACAAGCAGATGTTTATTATAGTCTTGATAAAACAATATTCTTTACCTTCATAGACCGATTCTCTAAATTTGCGCAAGCTTTCAAAATAATCGGCAGAACTTGGACAGAATTTAAGCGTGTCACTCTACAGTATCTAGGTGTAGTGGGACAAATAAAAAAGTTGATAATTGACAATGAATTAGGCTGCAAAGCACTCCCCCTCCAGGAGTTTTTCAAAGAACGTAATATTGAAATCCATTATACGTCCAATAACAACCACACCTCTAACGCAGACATAAATCGGTTTCATAACACACTAAATGGACACATACGATTGTTAAGGCATGACCCAGAAAAAGATACTGATACAGTAGAAACTAAAGTACTCAAGGCCGTTATGTTCTACAATAACACCATACACTCTACTACAGGATTTAGACCTAAGGATTTCCTTTCGGGCATCGTAACTCCAGCAGACTATCCGAGCATCAAAGAAAGAATGATTAAATTGAAAGAAAAAGCCATTAGCAAAGCAAACAAAGATCGCGAAGAAACAAGCATACAAGAAGGGCCAGTCTTCCTGAAAGAAGTCAGAGGCGGAAAAAACCATGCCAAATTTAGGAAAGTATCAGCAAGAAAATTCGATGAAGACCACATTGTGACTGACTCTGGATACAAATATTACAAATCACACGTAAAACGGAAAAAGAAGTACCAAACCATTGAAAGCCCTACTATTAGCCTTAAATGTAAACCGAAACGTAGAAAACACAAATCGAAAAAGCTAACTACCTTTGACGACCCCTGTTATAATCGCGAAAAACCGTCTGTTTTGAAAGAATTTCCACCATTTACTAACGAACAAAATTCCCTGATACAAAAGGCGAAATATCAAGGCCCAGAAAATGAGACGCTTATCTCCAAATTTGGTTTACAAATCACTAGACGTGACATTTCCACACTTATAGGCAGTAATTGGCTTAATGGCAATATTTTGAATTTTTATGTAAAACTCATTCAGGATAGAAGTGAAAATAATAAAGCAGGCTCCGATAGAATTCGTGTATATGCGATGAATACCTTTTTCACATTAAAACTTTTACAATCTGGCTACGAAGGAGTCAGACCCTGGACTCAAACGATAAACATTTTCTCTTACGATATGATAATTATACCGGTTCATATCAACAATTCACATTGGTGCCTAGCCATTATAGATTTTAGAACTAAAACAATTAAATATTACGACTCGTTAGGCGGACAGAATACTAGTCTCTTACATAGCCTAGAAGATTACTTAAAGAAGGAATCAATTGATGAACTTAAATCAAACTACGACACAACTCATTTCACAAAAGAAAATGTACTCGACACACCAAGACAAACGAACACAAGTGACTGCGGTGTATTTAGTTGCATAATAGCTGAATATATTACAAAAGGACGTGAACTTACATTTACGCAAACAGACATTCCTTACTTACGAAACCGTATGATACTTGAAATAATCCAAGGAAAACTTCTTTCATAACCGTTTACCATAGAAAAAAAATTATTTCTTTCTATACCCTCCATATTGTAAATACCAATATGCGTTACTTAAACTAAAACTAATACAGACACATTGAGACTAACAGAACTCATAACTTTTTACAGGCAAATGAAAAATACCACAATGATGATTTGGTTTCTATCAACATTCTTACTCTTCACCAACACATTTTATGCCCAAAGTCAGGAAATTCATGTTAATGACCTGAACAGCAACAACGGATATATTACCCTCGATCTTGGAACTATTAGCATGATCAACCACTACCACAAAGTGTTACATATAGTTAACTTAACAACATATGAAACTTCAGCAAATTATATAAAATCCACTTTTATGGCGCTTCAATCAAAATCTGAATTAATAGGACCTATATATCAAACTCTAAACCAAAGTTTCATCTTATTGGAAAACAAAATTAAAAGTATCAAGCCTCACTTTAGGAACAAACGCGGACTCATCAATGTAATAGGCAAAGGTTTAAAAATTATTGCTGGAACCATGGACCATGAAGACGAAATAGAAATTGAGACCAGACTTAACGAACTATACAATAACAACGGAAAACTAATCGAGGAAAACAATAGACAAATTTCAATAAATAGACAGATATCGGATCAAATCGAAAATATAACCACTCACATCAATCATCAACAAAAATATCTGAAACAATATATAGACAATTTCACTAACGAATACGCTAAACCGCATTACGACATTGGAAGACGAAGTAAAACTCATGCAATATGCATACCATATAAACTACGACATAACATTACTTAAAAACCATATAGACGACATTGAACAAGTACTTCTCTCCAGCAGACTCGGAATATTGTCAAAAAACATACTCTCAGCAGAAGAGTTAGAATTCATTCCAAATTTAGAAAGTTACCAAAATATTAAAACCGTTGTTACAACTTACCAAGATACAATTGTAATAGCTTTACTCATACCCCAACCTTCGAATCTAAAATACTCTAAAGTACTCATTGAACCTATTCCTGACTCAAATAAGAAGCCCTTGTCGTTACACACTAACGAAGTCCTAATTGACGACAATAATAATATATATAAGTTACCGGTCAAAGAAAGCTTGGAAAAAAACTTAATACCGTTGATTGACAGTTGCATAGAGGGCATTATTAACTCAAAGGAAGCATTATGTAACAAAACCATAGTAACAAATGAAGAAATCAAAGAAATTATCTCCGGTATCATCATTACAAAAAACCTAGTTAGAACTAATGTAATAAATAATTGTAGTAAAATAAATGTCGATATTAGTGGGAATTACCTCATCAAATTCAAAAATTGCAAAATTTCTATTAAAAATAAAACTTTTACGAATTATGAAAATACTGTATTGGATAAAATAATTTTACCAAACTTTGTAACCAGAACTAAGGAACATGAAGTAGTAAAAGAATTAAACTTAAGAGAACTGTACTTAGAGAATATTCATAATAGAAACTTATTACAAAAACTTGAATATAAAAATCATACTTACCATGTTACAAACATAGGAATCAATACGACTATTATTTCAATCGCTATCATAGCAATACTCTATGTCATATGTAAGAAAATTATATTAAGACGAAAAATCATTAACAAAAGTTGTAAACACATAATTTCGTCGGAGCCTCAATCTTGCGGTGGAGGGGTTACAATGTCAGAACCTAAATCAAATATCATTTAATCATAATTTCATACATTGCAAAACTATCATACAAGTTATGTATATGACACCTACACAATTGTATGGTATTATAAACACTCAACACTGAATTAACTATTATAAACACTCAACACTGAATTGACTATTATAAACACTCAACACTGAATTAACTATTATAAACACTCAACACTGAATTATGTTCTAAATAAACTTAATTAAACAGTAAGCTAAGATAATTGACATTTTGAATGTACGTAGACGATTGAGTCAGTCTTAATGAGAGCGTGTTACGGTTAAGAACTTTATTGAATCGTACAAAATAAAAGTAAAAACACTAAAGTTTTAATTGCTTTACTATTTATTTTTTTTGTACTAAGTGGAGTCTGAAAATAAAACTGTTAATCTCAAGTTTAGATAAAATAAAATTTTAAATTAAAATCTTTTCACGCCAATTTAGTTTGTGCAGTTTATTCTTTCGAGCTAAAAAGTGACATTTAGTGTTTCAATTTGAAAATGGAATTGTGTAAATGTCTTTTCAATAACAAAATCGTTCAAAAATTGAAATTCTTGACATCTTATCCGTCAGAAATGATAAGTGTCTCCGCTTTTCTCCATTTTCAAAATTTTCGCTCGAACGAATGACCAGATAATGGCGCCATGTCAAAATTTAGCTTCACGATTAACTAAGTACTAGCCTAAAGAATGAGCTGCACATACTAAATTGGCGTGAAATGATTGGAGACATGTGCCAAAGCTATCTGCATTTTCAAAGCGAAAGCATGTTCCAAGCAATTTAAAAGTGAGTACAACTCTTACTTATTTTCAAGCTAAATTTTCGCCGAAATAAATTTCACGTGAAAATTTGCATGAAAATTTAACGTGAAATCGAAAACAGTACTAAGCTTTAGATGGCTTAGCTGAGGAATCTTTTTGCAAAGATTTCTAAATCTTTTGCCTGAAATTATTGCATTTTTGGACACATTGGGAGAAAAACATGAACAATTGGAAGATCCAGTATGGGTAAAGAAATTAGCATTTCTAACGGATTTTATGCTTGCTTAATTTACAATTACAAGAAAAGAGAAATATTGTTGACTTGTTGAGTTCGGTAAATGTTTTTTTTAAGTAAAATTAAAACCTTTTGCTTCACAATAAAATATGCAAAATTTTTAAATATTTTCCATATTTAGAAAAACATATGAAACTACTGGTGAATGTAAAATGCAAAAGCTGCAAGACATCCTTCAGTTCGCGAAAAAGTCCGGGACCTTCCAAGGCCTCTTCGATTGAATTTTTTTCTCCTGGCCCATTTATCTGGTATCACTATGGACCAATCGGTCTATGTGTGGCCTTGTGCCAACCGGTACAACCTAACCTAACCTACTGGTGAATGTAATATTGAAATGTTTTGTCCTGAATTGGAAAATTTTAATCAAGAATTCGGGACACGATTTGCAAATCTCAACAACCTTCAACCGATTTTTGAATTTATTTAATTTCCTTTTGGAGAATTCGACAACGAGGATATTTCATCAAATCTAGCTCATTCTTTACAATTGAATTCATCGGATCTAGAGTTAGAAATTTTAGCAATAGCACGTGCAAATGAAAATAATTTTTGGGTTTTATTACCATAAAAAATATCCAATATCGAGATTGGTGACAATGAGGAGATTTGCATTTTTTTGCTTCCACTTATCTATGTGGAGCAACGTTTTCTCAAATGAAAAACATCAAATCACAATTTAGGAGTTCTCTGACTTATGACCACTTAATGGCATTTATTCGATTGTGCATCAGTGCTTACAAGCCTAACTCTACAATACTTTTTGATGAAATGGAGAGTCACGCATATGCATCATAAATTAATCCAAAATATTTATTAATAAAGTACATTGCACAAAGTAGTAATACAATGTATTTAATATATTAATATCAATAAAGACCTTAATTAAATTTTTATTTGTTTTAAATTTAACCCATTTTTCGAAGTCGATCGCGCATAAATTAAAAAAATTAATGTCGATCATGCGGGGCATTTCACGTGAAGCGGACAACGAAAAAAAATCGAGGATCTGGATTTCGTTCATATTGTGCACAATGGTACTTCTAGAAGATATGAATGTGGATGCACAAGTTTTTGTTTCTATGAGGTTTAGTTGCCGAGCTATGGGCTTCTGAATAATTGACGAAATTGATAAAAGGTTTTTTTGGAAGCGGATTCTGAGATTCAAAACAAAATTTAAAAAACATTAAACATGATGATTGGTATAGAAAATTAGCTGTTCTTTTTAATTTTGAAATTAGATTTGAAAAACAAATTTTGTTTCCTGTGTGGAACCGGAAGTATACACTTTAACTCGTAATTTGAATAATTTGGACCAGGTTAATTTTGTTAATTTTTGTAACAAAACAAAGCTTAAAGTATACTTATTTTATCATAAAAGTTTAAGAATGGGATGGCCAGTAGTTTAGGAGGTAGGTGAATTTCAATACATAAAAGTCGCATGGGGCGTGGTACCGGGAGCTTGATAATGATACCTAGTAAATGTGAAAGCAAAATATTTGTAGTAAAACTATTATATATCACTTGTATCACTTACATATAGAAGATAAAATATTAAAAATTGCTAATGCTGATTTACTTAGTGAAAAAAAGGTACCTGTATATGGGCAAATGAATTTACTTCACAATTTTTACAATTTTACTCTCGTTTCTTAAACTAGTTCTTTTTTTTAATAACTAGAGGTGTTCCTACGATCAGTTTTTTCCTGCAGATTCGACATAATTTAGTTTCTGCTAATTTTCTTGGAATTTTTCTTAGGTCATTAGCCTTCCGATGAAACTTCAAATCAAATGGATTGAAACATCAATAGCCAAACAGAGACATAATACACATAATAAAGACTCTTTAGCTTATCAACGAAAGTAATAGTCATTGCAAGCGTTGAACAATAACTCGAAAAATAACGGAAAATTTGAATTGGCATTGCGTCAAATATATTATATATGCGTCATATATTTTAATTAGGTTTTTATGGGAAAATAAAACCTTTTTCAAACAAGAAATGGCGCTACTAATCACATTTCAAATCAATTTTTGTTTTCTATCCAACTAGCTGCGCTAAGCAAGCTCTCGGTACCACGCCCCATGCGACTTTTATGTATTGAAATTCACCTAACTCCTAAACTACTGGCCATCCCATTCTTAAACTTTTATGATAAAATAAGTATACTTTAAGCTTTGTTTTGTTACAAAAATAAACAAAATTAACCTGGTCCAAATTATTCAAATTACGAGTTAAAGTGTATACTTCCGGTTCCACACAGGAAACAAAATTTGTTTTTCAAATCTAATTTCAAAATTAAAAAGAACAGCTAATTTTCTATACCAATCATCATGTTTAATGTTTTTTAGATTTTGTTTTGAATCTCAGAATCCGCTTCCAAAAAAAACCTTTTATTAATTTCGTTAATTATTCAGAAGCCCATAACTCGGCAACTAAACCTCATAGAAACAAAAACTTGTGCACCCACATTTATATCTTCTAGAAGTACCATTATGCACAATATGAACGAAATCCAGAACCTCGATTTTTTTGCGTTGTCCGCTTCACGTGAAATGCCCCCAGTATTAGTTTTGCCCACCCCTGATCTAAAGTAAAGGTAAGTAGAATTTCGTTAAGTTTAGTCCTCATACCACGGACATTTTGGTAATAAAAACACAGCGATTTGAGTATAAGCTCTAAGATGAGAATGTCCCTGAGCACTGTGTTTCCTAACAGTGAATAGCAAAGGCCCCCCATCAAAAGAGAGTAAGGGCTTTGGAAATTAAATGTAACAAACTACATTCCCACTATGAGCAGCCTCAGGGCGTCATTGCCAAAGCTTTAAACAGTAGAAAACGTAATAGGTTTAGATATGGCCGCTCGTAGATTGAAATTTTTTCTAATATATAATGTTAAAACGTGCACTTACAATAAGTTTTAAATATTTTATCTATACCATGTACGATAGAATAAAATTTCCACATTTGTGATTTGTTTCAACATACATTTTTATTCCTTTAATTTAAGCATGTTATAAATATCTACAGCATATTTGTTTCGAGGTTTCCAATATTTCGGAGACATCCATTACACCATTATCGCTTCGTATCCAATAGAATATCTATTCCATTTGGATTCCATTTTACTGGATATTCAATACCGCAATTCAAAAGATAAACATTTTAAATACGAACTAACTAATAATCTTTTCAAACCAAGACGCAAGATGGGCTGTAGTACTATGACGATGAACAATCTTTTCATAGTACATTAAAGATATGCTCATATTGAGCGATAATGAATAATTAAAATACTTATATCAAAATAAACTAATAATAATTCGAACTTAGTAAACGGTTCTGAAACTTTTCGAACCATATATTTGCACGCAAAAGATGTTCTTTAGATCATAATTTAATTACCATCGCATTCATTAAGGCAGCGAAAACTCTTCGTAGATAGAAGCGCTCAGATCTGCCATATTCCGGAACATAAAATTTTTATTATATAATGGGTTTTAAGTGTAATTTTCATTTAACGGCCCAATAATATCTTGCTTTGCTTGAAAATGCATCAAAACTATGTTGTTACCCCAGGTCTTTAAATATGTATTATAGGTATGGCACTGAAAAAAATATTAGAAGTGAAATTAAGCTGATAAGGAAACACTTATCAGAATAACAAAGTAATTTTGACTAATTAAATATATAGCTTCCTTTCGATACAATCGGGCTGCCGATACTCTTTCTGAATTTGTGTAGTTTAACAATCTTACAGATACTGGTTCATGTATTCTTGAGAGGATTAATTTTGAAATGAGCTACAATAAAACATAATAATATATTCAATAAAATCTTATTCAAGTGAAAGAAAAATTGCATTAAAAGTTATAGATGATCAACTATATTACTTCATATGATATTCATTTGTGCGTCGCTTTTCAGTTTGAGAAGGAAGTAGTGGGGGTTTAGCAATAATTTTCTTTTGCTAATAACGAAATTAGCTTTAAATAAAACTACTTTCAATAGCTCTGTATTCAATATTTAAATAAATTACCATTGCTTGGTCATGTCAAGAAATTTCAGCTGAAAATGTGTAATCATAAATGGCCGAGACGGTGAATCTGCATTTACAATACCAGCGCATTATATATGTACGCATATTATATTCCTTTCATCCGCTTATCTTCCGATTATCCAGGAAAACCATTTCTCCAGTAAAAACAAGGTCTTCCTCCCTCGCCCAAAAAAAAAACTTGCCACAAAGTGCTATACGTACAGTCTCCTCTTCGCTCATATGAGCTAGGTGCTTTGCTTATCGGAATATACCTAGCTTAAACTTTGTAATTGTTTGTTCTGTGTAGATGATATACAACTCATGGTTGTAGCAGCTATGAAAATTCTTTCCTCACATACCGCGTCAACAACCGTCTATAAAGCTTTCCTCTCGAACACGGCTAAGAGATCACAAGTCGCGGATCTACACTTAAGAATATCCTGGATCCACATATGAGCGCCATGGTCTTGTAAAGCAGCGGCTTCGAGGCTCTGGTAATTTTGGGGGTAAGAAGAGCGTGGATTGATTCTAGTAGGCTTTGTTGCATTCGAGCAGCCACCCGCACATTTTCTCTTCCATATTGTTATCAGCTGCTACTAATGACCCAGCGTACACTCAAAAAAAATTTGGTTAAATTTAGAAATTTTTACGACCAAATCGTGTAATTTTACCCTAAAAAATGATGCAATTTTATGGCTTTGGCGCAAAGGTGAATAGCAAACTAGTAAATTTACACTCTTTTTGCTTCAATTTACCAAAAGCTGTGTATTATTCAGCTGATATGACGTAAAAGCAAAAAATGCACATTGAATGTGTAAAAAAATTTGTGAATCGTTATTTTAAACGAAAAAATGAATATATTTCCTATTATCAAACTATTAATTATAGACCCACTTTTTAGGGTGTAGTTAATAGACCGCACTGTTTCAAATTCACTTTCTACTACCCCGATCAGTTAACAATAAATATCGATATTTCGAGGGTAATCTGCCCTTTTCTTCAGTGTCTATCGGTCTAATCTTAATCTAACTTAGATATGTTGGAATTGTTTTTGCGGGATGATTAAAATTGAAAAATTTTTATTTATCTTGAAAAATTTTTATTTGACAAAGTGGTTTCGAAAGGTCTATTAACTACACTTTCTCTTATAAAGCCTATTTACGGAATCTCTAATGAGATTCCTTTCGGCCAGGGCAATTTGTTTCCCTACTCCTAACAGATGGGACCTAAATTTAATAATATGACTTCTGGGAGTCACATTCTTTTTTAAACATAATCTAAGAAATCTTATATCTTCTAATCTAATCTGTATTAGATTAAGATTAGACCGATAGACACTGAAGAAGAGGACAGATTACCCTCAAAATATCGATATTTGTCACAAAATTCAATAAATCTAGCTTCGAAAGGAAAAATCGGTTTTTTTATTAAAATATTTTTTTACAAGCTAGGAAAAAATTGGTACACATTAAAAACAATTAATAATGACTACCAGGTCAAAATTCAATTTTATTCAATTCGTAGATTATAAAAAAGTAATCGGTGGAATCTCTGAAGATATAAGATTTCTTAGATTATGTTTAAAAAACTCTAGCGCACCTGAACCGCTAGAAACACTAATGTTCGAAGAACAGTAGAAGAATCGTGCAGGTTTTGGGTGCATATTCCACCACATGAGCTGCTTATTACGACAAATGCCACGTTTTACTTTGGTCTCAAGAATGCATTATAACTCATATGGTAGAAGGTTTCAGATATTACCACTGGCATGGGTTTCAAAGTTTATGAAAGAAAAACACTTGTTAATTATATTCGTTATCAGTTGCTTATTTCACCAAACTTTGAAAGCAGCATCTCATATAACATCAATGAAGAAAATGCTCAGTGCCTGCAGCACTGTAACTGAAGTTGGTGTGTGGGGCTGCGATCTGAAAAATTTGCAGAGCTTAGGGAATTGAAACATCGGTTATTTATTTTCATTGTAAATGTTTCCGGTATGAATACTAACTGTAAGCATTTATTGATACAAAAGTAGCACAACCGACTCGTGCTGGCAACCTTTCGCCAGTATCAAAGCCAAGAATATATCTCATCTGCTTCACGTTGTTATATTACATTCGAAGTTATAGGAGTATAAAGAAATTTAGGATTACCAGCAGCGAGTTTTTTCAAATAATCGAAAGCTTAATATTTGCTGTTTATTGTCACTACAATATCATTACCATTTGAAAATTCTACGATGAAACCGCTTAATAAAGATATTGCAAACAAACACAAAACCAACAATAGCTGGCAACCCTATCAAGGCTTTTCAACCAAATTTGGCCTGAATAATGCTTATAATAGGTTCCATTAATTGTATGAAATTCGTATTGATTTCATGTTTGCACTGGAAGTTATAGGGCAAAAAGTTTTATTTTCCTGAGAGAATTTTCAAAACCAAAAACACAAAAATTACCATAGCTGGCAGCACCAATCAAATTTTTTAACCAAATTTCTATCAAACAGAGTTTAGAGTAAGGTGCAGCTACTGTGTTAATTTCATGAAAATCTAGTTACTAACTCACATTTCATAGGGCAAAAAGCAGTTTTTTTTTCTTTGTAATTTTTCAAGATGGCACCACTGGCACAGAGTTGCCCACAATTCAAAATCGCTTCTATCAGACCTGGTTCTACTTAAGACCAATGCATTCTGTAAATTTCAATGGTATCTGATTATTGGTTCGTGAATTCCCGTGAACAGAAGTTTTTGATGCTAAAAATATAGGTTAACTGGGAAAGGGTTACCGTTCTTGTCCGACATGAAATTTCCAAAGTTTTACTTTGAACGTGTAGACAAAGCATAAGATTTGTATACAGATTGGTTTTATTGTAAGAAACTGACCTTTTTAGGATATTCGATGTTTTGAATGTTTTCACTTCCAAATTTTTATTTTTTCAAATTTAAGACACCAAAATTATCATAGCTGGCAGCTCCAACTGAATTTTTCAACCAAATTTCTACCAAACGTGGTTTGAGATAAGGTCCAGCTATTGTGTGAATTTCGTCAAAATCGAACGATTCAATCAGAATTTATAGGGCTAAAAGCAGTTATCATTTTTAGTGATTTTTCAAGATGGCACCACTGGCACAGAATTGCCTGCAGTTCAAAATTAATTCTATCAGACTTGGTCCTATTTAAGACTAATACAGTCTGCAAATTTCAATCAATTCTGCTCATCGGATCGTGAGTTTCCGTGAACAGAAGTTTTTGATGCTAAAAATATAGGTAAATTGGGCAAGGGTTACCAGGCGTGCCCGTTGTACCATATCAAATTTTATTTTTTGTCTATGTAAAAAAAACACGAAATTTACATATGAGTGGCTTTTTTTGAAGAAACGGCATTTTTTCAAGAGAGACGATAATTTGGAGGTTTTCACTTTCAGTGCTTGCCCTAGCTTCAGGGTTGCCAGCACGCTCATCAAGAGCTACACAAATTTACAACTAAATAATACCAATATGTCTTGAAAATTTGGTAATGATTGAATAGCTCTGTCAAAAGTTATCGCAATTTAAAAATTTTCAATTTTTCTCGTTCTCTTTTTAGGCACCCAGCGCACACATGGGGTTAAAAAATTCCAAAACATTATCCGATTCACATGTAAAACACGTTTGAAATTTATTTTGTTAACTTTATTTTTGCAAAACTTATTTGTCTACGGAATAATAGGTATATTAAAAATATCACTAAAATGGCCGCCGACGCCAAAGGGTTAAAGATTTTTAACTTTTTCTGAGACCTGGCACTATTCTGCATATACACCAATGTGTCCTAAAAATTTCAGTTCAATCGGATGGCGCGTTTCTGAGATTTTTTCATTGAAATTTTTTGATGATATATATATATATATAGAAATATGAATTTTTGGCCAAAGTGATTTTAATACTAATGTTCTTCTTCGAACATTAGTAAAAAGAATGTGACTCCAAGAACTCATATTATTAAATTTAGGTCTTATCTGTTAGGAGTGGGGAAACAAATTGCCCTGGCCGAAAGGAATCTCATTAGAGATTCCGTAAATAGGCTTTATAAGAGATTAGGGGATCTCACACTCAAAGTTTATTCCTTGCATCTAAAAATGGCTACTAATGTTTTCACAATCCTAAAAGCGGAGAGTATTGAAAATATTTACAACTATTGTTCTGCATCTTTCCTTCACTATTTTTCGAAATCGCTTGAGCGAAACATCCGCAAAAATGACTACTGCACCATTTGTTTCATAGGGAAACAATCAAAAACAATCATCATCAACAAAGTTGATTGGAATTTTCTATTTCTTTTCTGGATGATTGGAATATAGACAACACGTTGACTAAATCTATTCATATTTAGGTAAGGCGTTTGACAAAGTTGATCATAATGTATTGTTGGGCTTTCGACATTTCTGGCATCCTTCAGTTTTTATTCTCATGTAATATTTTCAATGATATTTGTCGTGTCGCTTTTAAAAGCTGTGTTATCTCCCCATTTAGCCTCGCTTCATCTGGCGTTCCTGAACGCTCCATGCTTCAATCACTATTTTTTTCATCTTTTTCGTGCATGACCTTCTCAGTTATATCAATTCGTCTTTTTTTCTTTACGTATATGAGTTTAAAACTATCAGGGAGCTTTTAATCAATTGAAGACTCTGAAAATTCAATCAGATCTAGTTACTTTGAGAACTCTCTTTCTATCAAAGTTGCTAAATCCTTTGATTACCCGCTTGTCGGTAACGTTTTGTCACATGCAAATGAACATAAACATCGTTTTCGATCATTATTTAATATTTGATCTTCTTGTGCTAATTATGACATCTAAAGCATCAATTCGAGCAGAATACGTTCAACAGTAGGCTGATTCTATATTCTCTCATACTGTTCCTAAAATTTTTCTCCTCGTTTATATACAAGGGTTTTCAATAAAGACATAATAATTTTGTACTTATATATAAAACAGAATTATTCAGATATCGGGCAGAAATTTATTTGAAATGCCTGCATATATGAGATTTTATTTCAATCAGATGATCACCCCGAGCACGTTTGCAGCGACGCAATGTTTGAAACAAATTTTTCGCCACTCCTTGCGCACAAATGTATACATGCGAGGATGGTTCTATAAGTAATGAGAATGACAAAAAACGTCTAATTTTCGGCAAAATGTGTTTTGTATTTTCAACATAGTCTCCTTTCAACTCAATACACTTTGTCCAATGGTAGGTATCCTAATTTTTAATACCGTCCGTAAACTACGATTTATCCAGTCCTGCAAAATAGGCGTTCGTCTCAACAATCACGTCCGCACTTGAAATTATTTTTTTTTCAGCAAGCAGTGTTTTTCATATTCGGGAAGAAGGAAACTAACTCTGGTGAATACGGTAAATGCGGCCATAATTCATGAATTTTTGCCATTGCAATTGAGGATTTGATATCGAGGCATTGTCGTGATGGAAGAGAACTTTCTTCCTTGCCAGTCGAAGCCATTTTGCGTTGATCGCTTCGTTCAGTGTATCCAGAAGAGCTGCATTCCGCAGTCGCAGTGGTTTTTGGATGAACGACCACGTTTGATTTCCACTACCCATCTGCTTATTATGGCAAACGATAGCGAAGAGGCTCCTTAAGTAAAATTCAGCTCACTTTTTATTCCAGTTACTGTTATGGAGGTATTTTATAACAGCACGAAAATCAGTTTGCTCCATTTTCGAAATGTATGTAAAGTATTTCCTCTCGAATTCCTCTCGAATTCCTCTCGAATAAGACCTTTGAGTCTAAACTCTTAGTTACACTATTTCAGATCAAAATTACAGCAGATATGAGGCTATGCGAATACAATAAAATGCAGAAGAGCTTACAGTAAGACTTTATACAAAAACTTTTCCATACATTGTTGTTGTAAAAGACATAGGCAAAAATTTAATGGTTAAATGCTCTATTGTTTTTTTCACCTTAGAATACTTAAAGCTTTGAAAATTTGGTATCCAACAACGCTTTCTGTGATAAGAGTACGATTACTAATCTCATTTACGGAGGATAGATACAGCGGTAGTATGAAGTGTCTTCCTCTCTTTCTGACTCCCTAGTGTTTAATGCTTTTACTGCTTCCAGCCCTCTTGACATTTGCGATATCTTTGCTATGTTTTTTCCCCTGTTTATACCATCCCATCGATTCCTTCTACTAACTGCTTTTCTTTTGATTTCCCTGCTTGTCTCTCATCAGTCGCGACTAGCCTATTCAATGTCAGTCTCTGTGCTGGTAAATTTCCGTCCTATTGGAAGCTCTTTAACATTTTTCCCATCTTAAAATCGGATGAGCGTAGCCTTGCTTCTAACTATCGCCCTATCTCCATTCTTCCTTGCATTTCCAAAATTTTGGAACGCCTCGTTTTCAATCGCATCTATGATACCCTTAACTATGTCTTTGTAGTGCAATATGACTTTGTAAAAGGCCGCTGCACCTCTACGAACCTTGTTGAGTTTACTCATGTAATTGCTTCTGCGTTTGGTAGCAGCAATCAAGTTGATGTCATTTATACTGATTTCACCGAAGCTTTTGACACTGTATAAATACGCTGCTACTTATCAAACTAAAGCATTATCGCATCCGTGAGCCATGGATTTCTTGGATCTCCGCCTTTTTAACTGATCGCACTTGTGTTGTCTCCCTCTTTGGCTTGTCGTCCTCATCTTTCTCCCCTTCCTCTGGTGTACCTCAGGGTTCCATCTTAGGACCTCTTTTGTTCAATCTGTTTATAAATGATCCTGTCAGTGCATTTAAGACTTCATGTCTTCTATATGCAGATGATTTAAAAATCTCCCGGGTGATCAAAAATACTGCTGACTCTCTGCTTCTTCAGGATGATCTGAATGCTCTGTCTGGTCATTCAACTTGAATTGTTTTTCCCTTAATGTTTCCAAGTGCTATTTTATGTCATTTTACCTTAAATTTCACTCTTATGTCTTTCCTAATGCTAATGATGGTATTATCCTTTCTTGTGTCGAACATTTCTCAAATTTTGGGGTCAGATTTGATCACAAACTGAAGTTCGATATTCCTATCCCAACTATCACTGCGGAAGCTTCTCGGATTGCCTGCTTTGTGGTTCGTTCCTGCCACAATTCATTTAGTATTTATACTTGTGTCCAACTGTTTGTTACCCTAGTCCGTTCTGTTCTTGAATATTGCAGTCAAGTGTGGTGTCTTTGTTTCAAATACGTCTCTGATGTTGTTGAATCAATTCAGCGCAGATTTACACGCACTTTAATTTTTAAATATAGTCTGCCGAATAAACCCTACACTGAACGTTTATCTCTCCTTAACATTTCTCTCCTTAACATTTCTCTCCTCAAACAGCCCAAAATTTACTTGAATGAGAGTTTTCTATTTAAAATCTGTCGTGGTTACCTATCTTCCGCTCTAACATCTTTGTTCATTGCGCGGCAATCCGTAAGGCCAATCAGGTGCTCCATTTTATTCGAAGTACCAAATGCTCGTACTGATACTTTCTTCCACTCTCCTGTTTTGCGACTCTTACGTACTCATAATAGTCTTCAACTTAGTCCTCTTCCACATTCTAACATATTGCCATCTTTAATAATATGGTTCGTTTCTTTTCTTTTTTGCTCTACTTAGTTTTTCTTTATCTAATTACTACTTTAGTTATTTTCATATACTTGAATGTATAATTTCTAATTTACTTCTTATTATTTTATTTTTTGTTTGTATTCAATCTGTAATTGGGCAGTTTGCCTGTTTATTTGTCTAAAAACATTGCTCGCTTGCTGTAAAATACCTCGTTAAGTTTTAGAATATGACAAACAAGCTATTCGACACTTGATCTACATTAGTTGCATTTTTTCATTAAGTTAGCATTGAAAACAGACCCACTTTGGAAAGAATCCTTGAAAAAATAGCAACGTGGGTCAGAAATATCAACGAACACAGTCCCTGGGATATTCTCTCGATAATATCTATTATACACATATGTACATCTAGTCGCTTGACATGAGGCGTTTTATAAGTTATTCAGCTCAACATGGTTTACTTTTTATACTACTAAAAATTTCGTGAATTTCTACTATTCCACCTCAAAGCTGCTTTTCAGCACAGTATCTGTGATTTTCGCGTTTCAAGTTCCCGACTTTTTTCTAACAGGTCAACCCATCCATAATCGTTGAAAGCATTACATCGAACAGGTATTCGACAGCATTTGACACCTGGTACACGCTAGAGTTCATCCTGGCTGTAATTCCCTCTAAATTCCATTGAATTGGAATGAGTGCTATATTTATGCCTGTAGGCTTTTCAGGAGGCTGTGAGCCATTCTTCATCTCTTTTCAAGTGCAGCACGATCCTGCATATGTCGATAGATACAGCTATCTAAGTGCCCTCTAATCACATCATTTCCTTCACGCGTCTGTCGTTGATGATGATTGCTCATAATGAAACCTCGGACGTCTGTCGGGAGTTTACTCAGCAATAATCTAGTTCCCAAAGCCCTATATATCACATGCTTTTTGGATGTTTCTCATATAAGCCAGCATGGAATAATATGTGATGAAAAAATCCTCATAGCAGGTATTCTAATTTAACATAGCACAGCATTAAGGGTCGCATATACTATGCACATAATATCCCAAGCTATAAAATATAGATTTAAAAACGATAATACCACACTTTACAATATATACGTATCGCATACTCCTATGAGCTATAGTGTGGCGATTATGGTCTTCAACTTTTTAGCAAAAATTCGTTCTTGTGCGAAAATTCATACGTTGTGAGGCTTTTTGCTATACAATCTCGACTCCCATCAGCATAGCCTCAATTCCTATGCACATAGTCCCGACCCCTATGCATATAGTCTCGATGCATATCATTTTAGTGGGTCATATAATATAATCATTTCAATAAGCTCGAGTAGCCTAGTGGAGAGAGAATCGGCTCTCAAGGTCTAGAGTCTCTGGTTCGATCCCAATTTCAGGCAGGCGTAAAACATAGTGTCTACTCCTAAAAAATTTTTTCCAGGCATTATGGTGTCAGCGCTATAATTTATCACAATCTCAAAACCCACATTGTGCATAGCACACATTATTGTCAATTATGGTCTCTGGCGCTAGACTCCTTCTCATATTGGTACAATTGAATATATATGACTACTTTCACTAGGTTTTTACTTCGAAAATATACCTAGTTGGCGCTACTTTGACGACTGAGAAGCTAGATGGCATTTTGGTTTTACGATTGGAACACAAAAACAGTTATTATTATATTAAAATTAGATCTTATCACTTACCTTTCGAGCAAGTCGTTTTGGTACTTTTGGATTGAACGATAAGCAAGATAGTGTCATCAACTTTCAAGATTTTGTAGTCTGCTTCAAGAAAACTAAAACATTATCGACGCTGTATTCATTGCGCGATAGACTCGAGCAGTAAAGTTGATGTTAGTGACTTTAAGGACAATGTGGAAGACGCGTCTTTTATGCCGCGTTTACACATACGGGCCAAAGTCTCGTGAGGGCACTCGGTAAGACATTGGACAAGACTCAGCAAGACATAGGGTGAATTGTATACTTAGGATATTGCACCATGCACCATGCATCTTTCGACAGTTGTGAGCTGTTTTGTTCAGTTCAGTGAACGATGGCTGATGCCGCGTTTACACACATGGCAAATGTTGGCGAGCCGAGTGTGTAAATGGTCCCCTTGTTTACTTTCGGCTGTTTTTTTTACATACGAAGAGATGGAGGGAAGTAATTTCACAAGTTCCTCGACGAAACGTTTGCCATATGTGTAAAACAGGCATGAACAGGTTGTGACTATTGCAACTGCCTGGTGTGCGTTGAGTTATTTCAATCTGTGCCACGCAAGGATATGTTTGAAGTCCCAGCGAAAAATTCGAAAATGTAAATGAGCATTCGCTACCCTCTCGAATCCCTTTGACTCGGTACATAAAACCGACTTCGCTTCCAGCGGCTTCAAGCTAAGACGAGACGGGCATAAACACTCAGGCACAGCAATAAAAGGATCATTATTCCTTCGTAAAACAAACAAGAGCCGACGAGCAAGCCATTTACACACTCGTGCTTGCCAGCCGAGACTAGACAAGGAGACCGCTTACACACTCACCTTGTCAACATTTGCCATTCCTCGGCGAGAATGTAAACGCGGCATTAGAGAGGCACAATTGAAAGCAGAAGTTAAGACTTTCATAATAGAAGCGCGTACTAATTTTTCGTACCTACACACATGCAAAAATCATCCCCGAATAGCGTATGGATACAACTCAATCTTCAGCTTGTACTTCTTTACGAACAAGTTTAAAACCACACTTTTTTTATCGAAAGGTAATTTTTCAGTCTAATTATGCAGTGTAAATTAATGTCACTGATAGCTCAATGCATTTCTGCAAGTGATTCATAGCGCAATCTTCACAGTTTCCACTTACGACTGTTATCACAATAAAAATGGTTAGACAATATAACCCCCCAAGGTAATCTCGAAGAATTTTATTAATCGTAAAGATAACAGCTATCGCGCAAAATTGTATAGATCATAGTCGACTGAGCTATGACACACAATCGAAAACAGCACTTCAGACAAGAATAAATAGAGCTCTAAAATGCACATTGTGCTTGTTCAGGTAATTTACAATTGCAGACGTTTTATCGCTCATTCAAGTCTTTCCATTCCACCTCGTCAAGTGAAAAGGTGAAGTCATAAAAATATTCCCCTAAAATATTTCCTAGTTATGGCTGTAACGTTTCATAGTTCACATCTCGCGGAAGCGAACTTGAAAAATAAAGACCGTGAGCAAATTGTACGGCGAAAAAAGTTTGTAAGTATGTCTGTATTATATACGAGGCGCAGATATCCGAAGCAGAAGTTTGGAGCAAGATTAAAAACACTTATAAGACTAAAAATATTTTGCCACACTCGTAAAGCAATGAGAGTCCTTGAATATAGTAGCGGTTCAATTAACCAATTGTTATTACAACTTTTGCATTTAATATATTTTTGTTTTCTTTGATGGAGCCTGTTTTAACTGTTTCGCCCTCGACTGAGACCGAATTAAAAACTTAGGAACATTCCTTTTTTACACATTGCCTACTGTACATTTACTCTAATTCTTAAATCTTTATGTAGGCTAGCATTGCGAAAATGGCACAAACTAAATGCTCAGGATTAATGCGAGAGAGAGAGAGAGATATCGAGAGAGAGAGAGAGAGAGAGAGAGAGAGAGAGCCAGCGAGAGGCAGAAAAATGCAGCATCCAATTAAAGTTAATAAATTTGTCCTTAATCTGCTGATAAAAGGTTGAATGTCGATTACATGTAAATCTAATCTAATGTTGATGTGCGAATCGGATTTTGAATAATCATGCTTTCTGCAAACAATTTACTTTGTTTTTGGTTCCTGATTTAGTTTTACCATGGCCATTTTTTTATTTTATATTTTAGTTTTATTTATTATTATGAGAGTTTGTGTTAGGAAGTTTTTTGGAAAAGCTTGCAAGATGGCTAACCTTTGAAGCATTTTGAACTTCTAGCTAAGCTGAACGCATCGGTTGAACTGCACAATAATTTTTGTGGTTCGACAATTTTAGAATTGATGTATCATCTTCACTTGTTTCAAGATATGAGGCATGCTAGATTGAGATATATTTTTATTTTAGTATATAATCCATGTTCAATTCATTAGATCATTACGAGAAGAATATAGTATTGGTTGAAAAGCAACAATAAATACCATCGCCAATGATCATTTCATGACATTTGCATTTCCTTGAAGATCAGACAACTCTGTTAGGCATTTTTCCTAACAAGAACTCTTCATTGATATTTTTGACCATAGTTTGATAGTTTACAGAAAGTATCGTGCATTCAGGTCAAACGCAGTGAGTTGGTGACTTAATTGCTGTTAGCAAAACACTTTCAAGCGAACTCGTAGATACCACCGCATATGTTTTGTTCCGATTATAGTTATTAGAATCACTTTAAGTGTTAGCTACAATCCACATATATCAAAAGAATCGGAGTAAAACCATTTGCGTGAAGCAGCACCTTCCTTCGCTATTTGACTCGTCCAGATGAAAATGACACATTTCTTTTACACAGTTTGACACAGTTTTAAATGCATTTTTTCAAGGCAGTAGGATCTGTGAAGTCGGTTCAATCAATGATATGATGAAATATATAGTAAAATATGATGAAAGATCAACAAGACCGAGGAGGGCTTTTATTCTAGTTACCAAACTGCTTGATACCACCACACTCAGACAGCTTTCAAGGTGGGACCTGTTAACGGCCATCGAGCAGTACTGTGAAAGCACTCAGAAAAATACTTCTATTTTTTGAAGAAAAATGAACACATTATCAAAGAAAATTAGTAATGATTCTGCGCCGAAGAAATATTTACTCAATCCAAAGAAAGAAATTTCTTCATTTCAAATAACTAATTTTGAACTTGCCCTGAGTAAAATTTGGTATTGTTTCAAAGAAATATTTACTCAATCGAAAGAAAGGAATTTATTCATTTCAAAGCACTGATATTGCATTTGCCCTGAGTAAAATTTGATAAAGTTTCAAGAACATCTGGCATCTGGCATGAATCGTTTCACGA
This sequence comes from Nemotelus pantherinus, assembly GCA_963978885.1. Taxonomy (NCBI): domain Eukaryota; kingdom Metazoa; phylum Arthropoda; class Insecta; order Diptera; family Stratiomyidae; genus Nemotelus; species Nemotelus pantherinus. The sequence continues at coordinate 46,345,094 of OZ022264.1, forward strand.
ACGATCACCGAAGTTAAGCTGTGCTGGGCGCGGTACTACTTAGATGGGGGACCGCTTTGAAAGCATCGCATGCTATTGGCACGCCAAAACTCTCCCTCCCTTCATATCATAAGAGTGGCTTACTTTGCAGGGAGTCAAAAAATAAAAAATAAGTAGAAAAAAAATAGTAATTATCCATTTTTCCATTTTTCCTTTTTTTAAGTGCCACATTTTTTTCTTATTTGCTGAAACGCTAGTATTATTTATGCCTAGTCGCCACTTTAAGCTATAATGTGACACTTAATCAATGGAGTTAGCACAACTGAAGATGAACAAAGTCAACCATGAACCCAGCGGAATTCGAATCCACGAGCGGTAGATCGCCGCTTTGGACTGACACCATTACTTGTGTAGAGGAAAAGTTAATAGAAGTCAGAAAAACTATCAATTTTTTCGTCGAATACTGAAGCGTGGTTGTAATTGAAACATAGAAAAAAATGTTCGCGTTGTAGATATAATTTACTCAATTCATAGACATAATTTACAAGATTTGAGGAAAATTACTTACTTGAAACAAGGTAAAGTAAAAATTGTATTATTTTGAATGTAAAAAATTTTTACATGATGTGTATACAAATTACTGATATCAAATACAAGTTTATTTGATTTGTGGAAGGTTTCACATCTCGTAAACAAGTAAATATTTTCTTTGATTTTCGGAAACATATTTTTCTGAGTGCATCAATTACTCATTATACTCTTATATAAATACTTCTTTATGAAGCCTAGTGAGCTAAAATAGTTAATTTATGTATACTTCTACCTACATTTGGGTAGAAATACCCACTCAGTAAACTTACTATTTCAAACGAGTAGAATTTTCTAGAATAAATAAATAAACAAACACCATTGCGTAATTAAGGTTTCCACAGAGTGAAAAAAGCCTATTTTTATGATCAGAAAGGTAAAGAAATCTTAATATAAATTTCCTCTCCGGGAAGTATATATAGACGGGAAAAAATGAATTCAGAGCGTATCAGTGTACCAAAATATTTGACGAAATAAAAATCGGACCGTATTTGTACGATTGTATCACAGTGATAGCCCTGCTTAGTGTTAAGTGCTTAGCTATGGACTCAGCAAGAGGGGTGGAGGCAAAAATCCAAGAAGCACTGATTTGGCTAAGTCCAATCGACTTCTTGCAGATAGAGCGTGTCCTAGTGATAGGAAAAGGTCACCGAATCAATAGAACCCCGTTTGAGCATTCTGAAGATAAACATAATAGATACACTGAAAAAAATCTGGCATGTATTTTCAAATAAGCCGTACTTTCAAATCAACCTTTGAAAAATTTCATGTTGATTTTAATACAAATTTATTAGACTAACGTTAAATAAAGTTAATAGGACATATTTCAGGTAGGATCAATTAAAAAGTTTATTTCAAATCAACTAAAGCACTTTTTCAAATTGACAAAAAAAGTCATGTCGAATACTAGAAAAATATCCTAGTAAAGTTAATGTGCTCAGTTGTTAGATAAACATGATTTTTGGGATTTCTCCATGTAACTACAACAGGCACCACGTTAATATAAACAAACAGCGATTCACGTTTTACAATGGACGTGAGTACATGTTTTGTATTGTATATATGTGTTCGCGTTTTACGCAGTTAAATGGTGAGGTGTGGCGTGATCAATTGCACTGTTTGTAAGATTTTCAGCCATAACTGAAATCAACACGAAACGGCGCATCGAAATTAGATTTCAGGGAATCGTCGACCGTCAACAACAGCTAAGAATTTCTCGAACAGCATAGTTTGTGCGTGCATTATTGTCACCAATTGTGCGGATTAGCCTCAAGTTTATTAAACTAGTGTTTTTCGTGAGTGGTTTTCTTTCAAGACGTGTGATTTATATATTTACTAATTATGTTCAGGTTTGAAAAAGTTTAATGGCGTGTTGCGTTCAATTTGACAGTTATTGCTTTTTTGTCTCGTGTCGTTTATGGCGTGGTCAAATCATGTAGTAGAATAATGGATAATTATGTTGTATTTTTTAGATCATCTGTGTAAAGCAATGGGTTCGCTCCTTTCAGTTAAGTTTTTGCAAGGTAAGATTATGCTGAAATCGTTTAAACGTGCCTCGCAAATATGGAGTTCGAAATGACGAAAGATCATCTATTGTTTCTGAGTAAGAAAATGGTATCTTTGGGTCAAAAATGTCTGCTAGGTTTTGTTTGTTAGCAATTGTTACCATTGCTCGGTACAAAATGCAAACAGACATCAAAGTGTGAACAATTTGTCAGGCAGAGGAATGGAATGGATAGCTTTTACAATTTTTCCTCTAACCGGCAACATTTTCCGACTCAGATGTTTATTTGCATTTTTTACCAGCCATGGTATTCCTAGGAAACTCATAGTTTTTCAAAAGTTATGACCCGTTGATACCATTTTCTTATTCAGAAATAATAGCTGACATTTCTTTAATGGTAACTTTGCATTCTCCAGGCATTTTTAAACGATAACTGATTTAAGATATAAACATAACTGAAAGGAGGGAACTCATTGCTTTGCACAGACGATGAAATAAATACTTTACATAATCATTCATTATTTTTGTAGAACAATATTTCGCACGTGGAAAAATAGTTGCTGTATGAGAATGCTGCGCACAAAAAATTGGCACAGCTTTTATTATTATTTTTGGTTAATTCAAAAGTTTTCTCTTAAGTTATTGTTGTTCGATATTACTTGTAACATTAACAGTATTTTGTTTTTAGTTTTACGTATGAAAAGCTGTGATCAAATAATTGTGACACCGTCTGAGTATTTAAATCTGTCATATGATTCATTTAAATAATATATGTATGTTCAGTATTATATGTAACAAATTTCACCCAACATATAAAAATGTATACTTATGTTTGTTTCAAAATAAAATCAATGTACCTACAAATGCACGTAAATGTTTTATTGCAGTTGTTTTAGGGTCATGTAATTGAAGTGCTTCATCTCTAACTGATGATTTTAGAAATTGAACTAATTTTGGTTCTGATTCTCAATGCTAAAACCATGCGGCTTTAGCTCGAGCATGTGTCATGTTGCAATGTTGAGAATCAAGAAGCAAAAAATATGTCCTTTTTTTGAAAATCATGCAGTTTGAGACAAAGATCTTAAATTTAAACAATATTTGTGAATCAAAAGGAACTCGTGTCTGAGTAACATTATCTGCTGGTCAATTTGACAGGCTTTCAAACTGGTTAATTGAATCATAGACTTTGTTGGAATGACCTTATTTATTTACAAAACAACAATTTGAATAGTTTGAACTGATTAATTTATTGTCAATTTAATTATTAAAATTATTCAAATTAAATCAAAAGGTGGTAGAATTGACAATTCATTCTTTTCATTTTGAAAGTGCAGACTTATTTTGTCCTGCGATTTCAATGGGGAATCTTGTCAATTCAAGTGTATTTTGCCGGTGTCAATTTAACAAAAAAAAATATGTTCTGGCAACGAAACTTTTAATTAGCTGAAAAACATTAGGAAAATATCGTTGATAATGCATGGTTTTTGCTGATTTAACAACATTTTTTTTTTGGGTGTAGCTATATGAGAAAGAGAAAGTGTAGCAAACCGGTTTTCTGGTGGAACCGGAAACTACGGAAGTTCAGAAAAAATACCAGGAAACTCCTCAATCGATCTTTAAAAGCAATATTTATGATGACTGGATCACCAACAGAACCTCACAGAGAAATAATAAAAAAGCGGTGAGAATCTCTACGAGGAAATCATTCAGAGCATTCGGTAGAAGACTGAAAGGCGCACGAAAGAATTTGAAGCTGTACAAGGTTTTGATCTGAATCAGGCAAGCTGGACTGTCTGAAACAATCGGATGGTGATTGTGAACGGAGTCTTTACAGTCTTTACTTGACGAAAATTATGCGAGTCGGTTCGTTATTTTCTAAGAGAATGATCTGAAATTGTGAGTACGCGATATTGGTATTTTTGACTGCGTGCCCTTTAGGGAGCTTTGTGAAGCTGCGTAAGCTTATATGACAGGTGACGTCCTAGTTAAATAGATACAAGCTCTGCTGATGCATGCCGACTGCTACTTGAGAATGGAAGTGACAGATGGATGTCCCCAAGGGAGTGTCCTAGCACAGCTCCTGTGGAGTATGTTAGTTGAACTCTACAAAATTCAGAGTGTGGCAATGAGCTCTCCTTGTCGATTAACCCAACATGGCGTTTGTGTAGGAAACAATGATGTGAGGCTCTGTTCAATTTGAAGTTCGATGCGCAAGATCTCCCGGATTCTCGAGACGCCTTCGGACGTTCGATCGCCCTTACTCGATTTCAGGAGAAAAAATGAATGAGAAATTTCTTATACCTGCACGAGTAGATACGTCGAAATCTTGTCCACGGACAGCTCGAAGACAGACATTAGTTCTGGAACTGATATCCATCTGCATTTACCGAATGACTACAAGCTTCTTTTATCGAAGAACACGTTTCAAACATTGCTTAAAAATGTAAGGCACGAGAAAACTTTGTCGTCAGATTCAATAAGGTTCATCTACTCTGAAAGTTTACTCTCTCAACAAAAGTAAGAAAATGTGCAGAGCCATGAAAGACATACTGATTCGATACGACTACCTAATGTTGTTCTTACTACCTACAAGAAGCTGACTCCACGGAGCATTTCCAATGTGAATAATCAGCGTTTGCACGTCTCAGATATCAATGCTTCGGCTGAATTGTACCATGTAGTTTAAAGCTTCTTTCTCCCTATCGTTGATCCTGGAGACTGAAATTTTGGTATGGACACTATGGTCGGCAAGGAGCATGACTTTTGAGATGCCAGCCATTTCTCCTCCAACCCACACACACACAATGCTGATTGGACGAAAAAATTTCCAACAATAGACCGTTTATGAAGCCTTTTCTTCATTTTACCAAATAATATTTGACACCTTTGTAAGATACGCCTCTAAAATAAAGAAAAAGTTGTCTGAGTCATGGCTTCACAAGGACCTAAGGTACAAACGAAAATGTAGGAAGAAACAATGTAAGCTCATAAAAAGAAAAGGTGACATCTGTTCTTTGTTACAGGAAAAATTCAACAAAACTACTAGGCTATTTGCAGACACTTTCATTAAAATCAAGGAGGAAAATATATTCCGCAGTCTCTGAAAATTCTATAATTTTGCGAATTTTACACTTACAACCACCGGTTTTCGTCGATGTACCTGAATAATTTTCAGTCTTCTACTCCTCAAGAGACCTACTATTTAGTCGCATAAAATTTCCAGGAAGTTCATCGGACACATACCTCTCGTTGTATGAAACTGTTCCTTCAGTTTTTATTAGTTAAATAGCAATCTCAAGTGAAAATAAACATAAAGCTATTATGAAACTTGATTGGAGCAAGGGCCTTGTCCCCCGACTTTCTTGTGTAAGTGTGTCTGATTAATAACTTCCTTGCGCATTTTATAGATTACTTTATCTACCATGAAAAGCTTCTTTATAATAAACTTTCTTCGTCCGATTGATCAACAACATGGCTTTAGAAAAGGTCGTAAAATTACTACAACCTTGGTAATACTAGTGTCAAACGCTCTGTGTAAGATGGAGAAAGGTTATTAAATTGACGCAGACAACATAGACATCAGGAAAGCTTTTGATAAAATTGTAAAGTTATCTTGAAACTGCGGAATTACGGAATCGATGAATCCTTACTCAGTTGGCTTGGCTTCTACCACATCAATCGAACCCAATCCTTAACGTTTTAAAGATGTTTCTCGACAAATATTTTGTTTTCCTCTGGTGTACCACGGAGTAGCCACTTTGGGCCTCTTCTTTTCAAAATATTCATATCTAATCAAATACACCCTACTTGCTCTACGCTGGTAATCTGAAATTTTTTCACGCCATTTGCTCAAAATCTGACTCACGATTTCTCCAGTCTCAACTGGACTTACTTGTTTAGTCGTGTATAATTCATAAAAGTCTTCAAAAATTTCCACACAATCGCTTTTCCATGCTTCCTGTGTCTTAAATTTATCTTTATATTTTGCACAAGTCTTGTCCCACAGCACTACTTTGGATTGCACTGCACAAGTCAGCCGATCCACATCAACATCTGGTAAATCGCTCATTTTATCAAAAAACTGCGACTGATAATTTCAAAAAATTAGAGGTAATAATAAACCTAATTGAAACGGACTAAACTAACTAGGTTAAACGTCTAAATATTTCAAATAAAGAGAAACAAACTGATAGCTTATTAATTTTAAAGAAACACAAATGGTCCAACCAGGCTAAAACCGAATCTAAACCGTGCGTGTGTGAACGTCTTGATTGCTTTCTGTTCCCTGGACACGAATTCACACCTTATAGAAACCTGATGAAATCTGTTCGTGCTCAGGGAGTATTCGGCGCTATACGGTTTCTATTAGGCACCGAATAGAAACCGAAGCACCGTTTCACACTTGTCGGCAGCGACCGAAAACGAACAGAAAATGAACCGAACCGAATGGAACCTCGTACGTGTGAAACGGGCCTAATACATACTCTCTCGGGAACGGTTTATTAACTAGTTGCTAGGCTAATGACCACCCCAACAATATCTTATGGGCCATTTAGATAAGCGTCCATGCGTCCACGCGTCCATGCGTTTTTAGATTAAACGAGTCAAGTCAACTCAAATCCAGTTTTTTGAAGGCGGGGCTAAGGCGAAAGTGGTCGGATACGGTGAATGATATACCATTGACTTAATTGTTTTACTTTCGCTCTTTGTCATTTCGAGATGATAAGTGGATGGATGGAGTGATAAGAGGATGGATATTACACGCTTGCAACGATGGTTTCTTTTATTTTCATATTATTTGAATTATAATAATTATAATAATTAATATTTGAAAACATCGTCGTGATCAGTTTTAAAACATTACTAATTCCCATTCCTCAATTTTCCCCCATTTTTTTTTCTTCCTTCCAAACAAATAAATTGGTAGCAGACAATTGTATATATTTATCCATATGACTATTTATACCTTCATATAAAATTGTTTGTGTCTAGATATTCGTATGCATTCTAATTTTTTCGTAATAGTCCTGCACGTAAGGATGCAAAAAAAATATTATCCACATCATCATATGATAAAATAATCATCCACAAAACATATATTTAAATGATCATCAACGAATCATCCACACATGCCGCTGAGCGAAAGAAATCATTATAAAATGTATTGTACATGAATCAGCATACTCCACCTCCTTCGCTTTAGACCCGCCTATATAAACAAAATCAAATTGACTCGTGTAAGCAAAACACGCTCGATCGCATGGACGCGTGGACGCATGGACGCTTGTCTAAATGACCCATTATGGGCCATTTACATTGGCGTCCATGCGTCCACGCGTCCATGCGATCTAGCGTGTCTTGCTTACACGACTCAATTTGATTTTGTTTATATAGGCGGGTCTAAAGCGAAGGAGGTGGAGTATGCTGATTCATGTACAATACATTTTAAAATGATTTCTTTCGCTCAGTGGCATGTGTGGATGATTCGTTGGTGATCATTTAAATATATGTTTTGTGGATGATTATTTTCTTATATAATGATGTGGATAATATATATTTTGCATCCTAATGTGCATGACTATTACGAAAACAAATTGAATGCATCTGAATATCTAGACACAAACATATATATGTAGGTCGATAAATACATACAACTTTCTGTTACCAATATATTTGTACGGAGCAAAAAAATATCATCATAAGCGTGTAAAATCCATCCACTTATCGCCTTAGCCCCGCCTTCAAAAAACTGGATTTGAGTTGACTTGACTCGTGTAATCTAAAAACGCTTGGACGCGCGGACGCATGGACGCTTGTCTAAATGGCCCATTATAGGTATTCACAAAGTGCTTAGTCCTATGTAACAAAGCACAACATTTATGATTGGACAATCGGACAATCTACAAAGCACATGCTCCTACGTAACATAGCGCACGATTGATGGTCGCAGACGCTATGCACGTAGTGCTTTGAGCTATGAAATATAGGTAAAAGCCAAATTTCTATAAATTAAGGTATTTTCTACTATGCACATACTCTCAACTCTTGTGTCGCACAGCTCCAACTACTGCGAACATAATCTTGGCACATATCTTTAGAAATCACTTAATAATAATAGCTTTTCAATAACCTCGTGTAGCTTAGTTGGTAGAGTGCCGGCTCTTAACAAATGGATTCATACTTTGAATCCGGATATGAGCAACATTTATTTGTAGTAATTTAGATCTTACGAAATACAATTTCAGTAAAGAAATGGGTTTTTTCTTCACCTATAATTGTAAAAATAATGAATCTGTCTAAAACGGGGACAATTTCGCTTTTACTTTGCTTTTTATCAGAGCTATATTGCATGGCGTTGAGGGCTATAATATATGGCATTGGGAAATATAATACATGCATGGAAATATAATACATGCACAGCGCCTACTCCTATAAATTTTTTGCAATACATCTTGAGTGTCAGGCGCTGTTTTATCATAATGCTTAAATTAACAGTTTATAGCGCCAGATGTATCTAAATTATGATATTTGTTGCTATGCAGTGTATTAAAAAAACCGTGATTTTCATATCAAACAGGACAACTAAAAACCTTAAACGTAGCAAACTACGCTGTTTTATTAAACCCTTCAAATCCTTGGTAACGCTAAACAGCTGAAATTTTAAAATGAAAAATGCCCGTAGCAATATTCAAAACCCAAAAAAAGCTGAAGCAGCTGAACTATCTGCTATCGAGAACCATCAGCAGATGAGCTAATCATTTAATAAAGTGCGTAAATATTTCATGCAGGACCACATGCGTACTATGAGTAATGAGATATTTCATAGGCTTGAATTGATCATTTTTATCTTTCACTCTGTGTACTAAACATAAAAATGATCAAGGTAAATCTTTGATACAAATCGTCAATCACAATTGCTATTAACATCACAGATTTTTGCATGGCATCTGAAAAAAACACGTTTGGATGAAAGCTTTGATAAATAATGTTAACCAAAATATTCGGCGCAGTCGTGACATTTTCGAATAATTACGATCTTTTTACTATAGAACTTATTTAATTCTTACTCTCTGATATCGTCATCGTACTACCATTATCTTTTTCGTTTTATTTTCTCGAAATGTTTTTCGCACAACATCATCATGAATTTCTTCCAAAATTAAATGCATCGCCGACACCGCGAACATAATAGTGCAGTTGTCAAGTATAAACTTTAAGATGAACACATTAACTTTGAGCTCATATAAGACAACTACCTACAGCAACATGAGTTCAACTGTATGTCGACAAGTGCGGCTAAAATCGTACGACGCTTCTCTCAAAAGACAAGGAAGTATCTATGCATCGGGCAAGTCTAAGCATTATTCATGAAATTCGGTAGTTCTCAGCTTATATTGCTTCAGTGCAAGCATTGTATTGCCTTCTTAAACAGATAGTAAAAGTGCCTTTAAATTTAAGTGCTGTCGTTTTTACATCAATCTTTACGATGCTGCTATGTTTTTATGTGCTCAGCAGTCTGAGCAAAATCTTTCACGATACTCATTTTCTAGAGTATATCAAACACCTGGGTAGCAATGTCTTACCTAGAGATAACATTTGGCTCTGGTAAATATCAATGAGCATTATAAAATGCTGCAGATTCAAGCGGAATTGCAGAATCATTCTGGAATTCGGAAGATTTCATAATTTACTTTTTCAAGTCATTCGATAAATACTTACATTAAGTTTATTAAAACTTCCGTTTTGCAGCTTCTGTCGTAGGTTGACTACTTTGAACTAATATATTTCGCATGCTGCTGAAATTTTTTTCCTCCATTTAATGACAATATTGAGAGTCAGTTAAGTTACTCTAGCTTAAAGTAAACTAAAAAGAGGCTAAATTTTCCAGGATTCCTTGGCTTGCATAGGAAGATGAACATTGTCTAAATGTATCTGCTTCTTGGAACAGGATCTGCTTCAAGAGCAATTCAAGGATGCAATCATTCAACAAAAGAAAACTCAGGTTACTTAGGAATCCGAATTCAAGCAGGTCTTATTTGTGATAATTTAAAAATTACAAATACAATTTTAATAATCAAAATAAGAATATCAACAACAGTTGTTGAAATCTCGAAATGGTCTAAAACGAGGATCATTTCACTTTTGATTTGTTTTTTATCAGGACTAAAATAGATGGCGAAGAGGGCCATAATACATTGCTTTAAAAGCTAAAATACATATTAATTTTTCGCCATGCGTTTTGCTGTTGGGCGCTTTATTTTATCACAATTCCAAAATCAGCTATGTGCATATCGCCAGAAGTATAATAATTATGGTTTGTGGCGGAGTATCAATCCATCGGTCTAGAAAGAGATCTATATAATATCCTATTTGCATCCTCGCAGGGAGTTTAAACTATTTGCAGATCTGCTCTATACGAGCTTCTTTGATCCAAGATGTTATACTGCGTACTTCCATTATATGAACCGAGATTATATGCATAAGAGCTGAGAGTATGGGCACAGTAGTCCAGACTATATACGAGGGTTGATCCAAAAGTAATGATAATCAATAAAAACCAAGGTGATTAAACTTTAAAAAAATATTTCGTTTTCAACATAGTCTTCTAATATATTTAGTCCGTCTTTTTTCCAAACCCAAGATACCCTTAGAAAAAATGATTTGTCTCAATTCTCCCAAAACGCCTCAACAGTGGCCATCACTTCGCTATCATCTTCAAATTTCTTGCCCCGAAGGTGTTCCTTGAGCCGATGAAAGAGGAAAAAGTCACTGGAAGCTAGATCTGACCAATAAGGTGGCTGTTCAAGCAGTTTGAATCCTGCTTCTTGAATTGGGGCCATCGCAACTGCAGCTTTATGAACCGGTGCGTTGTCTTGATGAAACAGCGCTCCGGCCCACAGTTTGCTACATCTTTGTTCTTCAATAGCCTCCCGCAATCTTCTCATCTAGTCTGCGTCGTAAGAACTTGATGTAGTGGCTCTTTGTTCTCAATATTTCACCATAATAATTCCTTCAGCTTCCCAAAAACTGATAGCATAACGCTCTCCGCCGAGCTCAACACCTTGAATTCCTTCGGCGTCGGTGAAAATGGTTGCTTCCACGTCATAGATTGCTCTTTGGTTTCTGGATCAAAATGGTGAATCTAGGTCTTGGCCATGATCACGAAACTTGACAAAAAATTCTCCTGATCTGCCTGGAACTTTTCGAGATTCACCCTCGAAATGCCGAATCGTTTCTTCTGTTGCTCGTCGGTTAACATTCTCGGGCCCCAACACGCAGAGACCTTCTTCAGATGTAATTCGTGGGCAACGATTCTTTGATCACTGCTATACGAGATCACTGTGGCCTCAGCTACATGTCTGATGGTCACTTTTCGATCTGCTAAGACGACATCTTCAACTTTTTTCATGTTGTCTTCAGTGGTGGACGTTGATGGACGTCCTTCGTGGTGTTCATCTTCAGTGAATGTTCTTCACAGATTAAACTCCTTGGCCCAGCGTGTAGTGGTGGAATATGGAAAAGCAGAGTTCCCTAATGTTTCTACCAAGTTGCTGTCTATGGTAGACATTTTTTCAAACACAGGTACTTAATGACAGCTCTAATTTCGTTTTTCTCCATTTTTATGTTCTCTCTTCGACTGTTTGTATTCTAATGAATGTACCTCCCTGGAATCGAGCTTATTTATGTTTTTTTATGTTGACTTAGTGGGTATATGAGGTAGCTAAAAATTTTTTTTTAAATTCTATGCGAACTGGAAATAGCCGATTATTACTACTTTTTGATCAACCCTCGTATATAGCAGAAATGTTCATCATATGTATGTGTGAACTTTCACCATGAAGCAGCAACTAATTTTTCAAATGGCCCTTGTAGCTATATTATATAGTCCAGGGTACTATGTGCTTAACGTGTGGCACGCTTTACTATGTGCAAATATTTTTTGAAGTTCAAAGGGTAAAAATATCAATAAGGGAGTAAGAATTGAATTAGTGCAACGGTTTTATAACCAATATGAATGGAATTGAAAAACTTAAATTTTTAGCCACTAAGCCTTAAATCAAGACAACCATGATTTTCAATAAATCAAATGGCAAACCATTAAAATTTCAGCATGATCTTAAAAACAAACATGAACATTAAGAACTAAATACGTTATTTTATTACTGTTCAAACAACAGAAATGAATCCATTTACATACAAGGCAAAATTATATGCATCCCTATATTTCATGACCGCAAGAGAATACAAAGAAAATCTCATGCCAATATGAAGTACCCAAAAAGATAATTCTTGTCACTATTCTGGAAGATATTGAAATGGTTGATCTGTTCTTTTGAAAAGATTCCTCAACGTCTGTGCTGTTAGTCTTGATCGAAGATCGAGTAACGATATCTTCGCGATATTAAACCGGTGCTGTAGAAACGTAGTTACAGTTTTTTTCTCAGTTGAATAATGTGCCTAATGTTAATAACAGAACACTTCATGTTCTTCTTGCTAACTCTATTTTGTCGTCTTTTTGTTTATGTGCTGCTTTGTCACCTTATATGTATCAGTCCTGATACTCACCATCCGCCTCTTGCTATAGAAATTTGCTTTACTTCATTTCCCAAGAACAAAAATACATCTGTACTGCGTAATAACTTCGCCAAAGCTAACTTCACTTCACTTCCATGTCCAATGAAATTAATGCTCTGGTTTGCTTTTTTCAGAGGTTTAAATGTTGATGATGGCCCTCATGTGTTCTATGCTTTTTTGTCTAATCTTGTTTCGTGGTAAACTCCCACTTTTCGTGTTAGAAAAGGTATTGCTTCTCCTTGACTAGCTGCTGACGTGATTCGTGCTCTTCAAACCAAAGACGTGGCGCTTCGTAGAGTTCGAAGTTCCAGCTTCGAGCTTGATCGTCTAAGTTACAAAAATCTATGTTCGTGTGCTTAAAAGATGATTGAAGATGCGATGAGCGCTAACTATGGTCACATTGAAGCTTCCATATCATCCTGTCTTCAGAAACCCTTTTGGTTCTATACCTGTTCCCTTGAAAAATCTCTCTCAATCCCTTTTGTGATGCATCTAAATGATTTGACTGCTCCCGGGCCACATAAAATATGTGAGCTGTTTGCACATTTCTTTTCTTCTACTACCTCCCTAATTAGTTCATCTTTTGTTGTACGTCCTATTTAATATTGATGAACATATTTGAAAATAGAATTAAGGCTTATGCTGCCATTGTCATTCGGGAGTACCAAGGATGCTTCAGATCTAGCCGACCGACAACTGATCTATTTTTTACAGCCAAATAAGTGCCCGAGAAAAGCTGAGATGAACATCGATGTTTACGAGATTTTCGCAGACTTTAAGCAAGCATATGACAGTATTGACCAAAATATACTGTACAAAATTACGGTGTCATCGACAACCCCTCAAGTCAGAATTAACAGCTATGCGAAGTAGCAGATAGATTTGACACAAATGTTGAACTAACGCAAGATGTTGTGATAGTTCCTCTGGTGTTCAACGTACCTTTTGAGTAAGTCATAAGGAAGCCGCCTATCGACACATAAGGTACGCTTCTATATAAATCTAGTCAAGTAGTAGCCTATGCGGATGACACCAACAACTTGTATCGTTCCGCCACAACCGCCCAAGAACTTCTGCTGAAGATTGACCAGAAAGCAAGAGAAATATGCCAGAAAATTAACCTGATGCAATCAATAAAGGCAAAATATAGCTCTTAAGGATACTATAGTCCTCCACGCCATGTACATGGCTTTGAGGACTATATCACATGGCGTGGAGGACTATAGTGTATGGCGTGGAGGACTATAGTATATGGCGTGGAGGACTATAGTATATGGCGTGGAGGACTATAGTATATGGCGTGGAGGACTATAGTATATGGCGTGGAGGACTATAGTACATGGCATTGAGGACTATGGTACATGGCGTGGAGGACTATAGTACATGGCGTCGAGGACTATGGTACATGGCGTGGAGGACTATGGTACATGGCATGGAGGACTATAGTACATGGCGTGGAGGGCTATAAGCATAGCGTCTGTTCCTATGTACTGTGGCGTGTGGCGCTAAATTTTATCACAAATCGACTGAAATCGACCATGTACATGGCGCCAGAAATCTATAAATTATGGCGTCTGGCGCTATGTGTTTTTTCAGTGCACCAAATATAAATTCCACCAAACATAAATTGATTTCGAGTCAACATACTCACTATTGAATATTCCTGCTCCAGTGTGAAAATTCACCGGTCGAAGTATCGAAAATATTGCAGCCAGTACTTCAGTTCAAAATGAGTCAATTATGTAGACATAAGCTCTAAAGTTACTTGCTGACATTTATACGTTCCCTCACACAGCATGGCTGCGAGTTATAATTGGAGTGCCATGAGCCATATTACATGGCTCATGGCACTATGTAATATAGCGTGTGGGGCCATAATTTCTGTGGTATGTAATTATGGCGCTGGGAGCCATACTGCATAGCTCAGGGCACTATGTACATAGCGTGTGGGACCATAAATGCTGCGCCATATTACATAGGACCACGCGCTATGTAGATTCTGACATTATGGCGCTGGGAGCCATATTGCATAGCTCATAGTACTATGTACATAGCGTATGGCGCCATAAATAATGCGCTATGTTACATGGCTCTGGGCGCCATGTGGATTTTTTTCAGTGAAGGATGGGAAACTGACCGATGGTCAGTGTGCTATCTTTAAGAATAAACTATCTCGAGAGATACACTGAAAAAACACATGGCGCCAGGCGCCATAATTTATAGACTTCTGGCGCCATGTACATAGTCGATTTAGGGATAGTGATAAAATATAGAGCCACACGCCATAATACATGGCGAAAAGTACATAGGAGCAGACGCTATGCTTATAGCCCTCCACGCCATGCACTATAGTCCTCCACGCCATGTACTATAGTCCTCCACGCCATGTATATGGCTTTGAGGACTATATTACATGGCGTGGAGGACTATAGTACATGGCGTGGAGGACTATAGTACATGGCGTTGAGGATTATAGTATATGGCGTGGAGGACTATAGTATATGGCGTGGAGGACTATAGGATATGGCGTAGAGGACTATAGTATATGACGTGGAGGACTATAGTATATGGCGTGGAGGACTATAGTACATGGTGTCGAGGACTATGGTACATGGCGTGGAGGACTATGGTACATGGCGTGGAGGACTATAGTACATGGCGTGGAGGGCTATAAGCATAGCATCTGCTCCTATGTACTATGGCGTGTGGCGCTATATTTTATCACAAATCGACTGAAATCGACTATGTACATGGTGCCAGAAATCTATAATCTATGGCGTCTGGCGCTATGTGTTTTTTTAGTGCACCAAATATAAATTGCACCAAATATAAATTCCACCAAACATAAATTCCACCAAACATCAATTCCACCAAAGATAAATTCTATCAAATATAAATTCGAGTCAACATACTCACTATTGAATGTTCCTGCTCCAGTGTGAAAATTCACCGGTCGAAGTATCGAAAGTATCGCAGCCAGTACTTCAGTTCAAAATGAGTCAATTATGTAGACCCAAGCTCTAATGTCACTTGCTGACATTTATACCTTCCCTCACACAGCATGGCTGCGAGTTATAATTGGAGTGCCATGAGCCATATTACATGGCTCATGGCACTATGTAATATAGCGTGTGGGGCCATAATTTCTGTGCCATGTAATTATGGCGCTGGGAGCCATACTGCATAGCTCAGGGCACTATGTACATAGCGTGTGGAACCATAAATGCTGCGCCATGTTACATAGGACCACGCGCTATGTAGATTCTGACATTATGGCGCTGGGAGCCATATTGCATAGCTCAGAGTACTATGTACATAGCGTATGGCGCCATAAATAATGCGCTATGTTACATGGCTCTGGGCGCCATGTGGATTTTTTTCAGTGTAGTGAGAAACCAGAGATACCAGCTTACAGCTTCACGCAAGCGAGGTTTGTGGGCCGTCACCTCCAAGCCGCCTGCTCCAATCAAACATATAAGAAGTGACTCACAGAGATCGTTTCGAAACTGGGTACTGGTAATCGACTCAAATTCACCATTTTGGACCCCGAACTTGCCAAATCCTATCATGTCAGCTGTTGGATTCCTGTTGGATTCCTGTGCAATCACTGGCATATTCGGTGAGCTGAATTCGGGAATCGATGTGAAACACTGAATTATAAGGTACACAAATCCCAGGAAAAACCCCACCTTCGGTGAATATGGTTTCAACCTGGTGATTCTAATTGACCAGAGTAGTTTCTCGATACTCAAGGACAGACCCCTTATCGTGCTGACCTACTTTCTATTTGTGATTTTATTTGACCTTATCAAGAACTAGTGAAGTATCAGCTCTTGTGACCGTTTATGGGCAGGTCTCCAGAATCAAACTCAAAGATCAAGTGGATATTCTCTTCTATAGAGTTTCTTTCACGTAGGTCACGCGGTCATTGACAACGACGTCAATTTCGGACGTTTCTATGCCTGAAGGTATAAGATTTGTTCAGATTAAATTGCAGCATGCATGTTGATCCAAAGAAATCAAATGAAGACCTGTTGAGCGAGAAATTGACAAAACTGCAGGTTTCTCCTTATATTGAATGTACAGGAGCCATCGGTTCGAGGCGGTGAGATCTACCAACTTAGTTCAATCACGAGGTCAAAGATATTTAATGATGAAAGATCAACACGGCTAAGGGCTTGATTTTTGGCTTCCAATCTGCTTGATGTCACCATGTTCAGACAGTTTTGCCAGGACCTGTCAGCGGTCGTCATGGTACCGGGACGATGCCAGGCTTCAAAACACGATAGTCGTTTCAGGCTAATTTCCAGATACCAATTCAGGAGTTACAGGACCTGCTTAAGTACGCCGAATTGGAGAGACTAGATCTTTTGGTGGGATGTGGTGCTAATTCCCAGCAAACTAGCTGGGGTAGCAACAAATGTAACGCCAAAGGAGACAAATTATTGAAATCTGTCGTCAGATTCAATAGAGTGAATCTGCTCTTAGTACCGAGGCACTGTGGCAGTGAGCGAAATTAAAACTGTCGCCATTGTGAAGTAAGGTTCGACTACACTACTGAATCCGTTTTAGGTGTGCCGACCGCATCTGCGCATGCCATTTTTCGGTAGTAGGTAGTTGAGGCTTGTGGATTCCTTTTGATGTGACCAGGCACACTAAGGTGTTTCTGTCAGAGCACAACCATGGGAGCACAACCATGGGACAACAAGAGCATAAAAGTTTACAGAGCCATGACAAGCATACTGGCTCGACAAAACTGCCTAGGATGACATATGTAACAAATAGGTATTGCACAAGATGACCCCTGTCCATCTTGCCTAGAAGAGGCTGAGTCTGCGGATTAGTTCTTCTGTGAATGCCCAGTGTTTGCGCGTTTCAGGCATCAAAGCTTTGGCTGCAATATGGCAAGTATGCAGACGATAGCCTCTTTTCCCCTATCAGCTTTGGTAAACAGGGAGAATGAGTACAACAGGTCTTTTGGCCTGAGTGCTTAGTGGTGCCAAGAGCCTCTCCCCCAGCAACAACCACGAGCTGTACGAAATATTTAACGGTCCAGAGTTCGCCACAATCATCAAATTCCGGAAGTTGCAATAGGCTGGTCACATGTAGCCAATGGAAGGCCATCGAATACCTACCTAAAAACGTATTCCATGGAAAAGCTGAGGTTTCAAGGCCAGTGGGAAAACCACGGAAAAGTTGGTCCGACTCTGTCAGCAAAGACTGTGCAACACTGCTCGGAATTAGAAATTAGAGGATGCGTTCGCAGGACCGAGACAATTGAGACAGGGAACGAAAAAATGCCTGTACCTCCGTCTTAATCATTAGATTGTATGGGATAATCTAGAAGTAAGTCTAATTGTATCTGATAAAAATTTTGCTGAGCTTCACGCGTTGGAAAATTTCGTTGATGTAACCATTTCAGCAAAAGGAAAAAAAATAGCAATTGAATTCACTTGATTCGATTTTTTCTATCACCGAAGACTACTACTACTGTACCTATGAACATAAAAGTACCGACACCAATGAACATGCAACTGCAATGTTCATTATAGTAGGCTATATTACCTCACGATTGCAATGGATAAAGTACAGGCTCTTGGGCCGTTCGCTACTTCATTCGAGCCCAGCCCGTGCATTAACAAATATGCTAAGTATATTTGTTTTTACCATTTTCATATCTATTTACGTACATATTGTTAGAATTGAAGTTTTTAGCTTTTTAAAACGAGATTAATCGAAATCGATAAAAATATCAATTGGAAACAAGTCTTCTACAATGCATTAGAAGAACGGTAAAATGATGTCGCACTTGTCCACATTTCCAAGACAGCAACTGAGAATATTATCGATGCACAAATCGTGGAAAACTATTGACGAACAATCATTGATTATTATCGCGAATACATATCGTGTTTTCCGTTGCATCAAACCAAAGAGTATTCGGTGATGGGGTTCAGCAGACGTTGAAATGCTTAGACTATAATTTGAACAGTCTATAAAACAACTAAACCAATTAGTTGGTGTGAAATTTGGAAATGCAGACGATACACCTATGAAGTAAGAGCTTTGAGCCACATCCTAGATCGCTTTTGTAGCTTTAGGTCCATATTCGAAATTTATCCGAAATCCTCCGTTGCAAGTGAATAATTCTGTACAAGTTGTTACTCACAAACCTAAAACTGAGCCAGAAGCAACATTGTTGCATCAGCACATCCATAGCACGAATGTTTTGATTTGAGACATGAACTGGCAATTCAAATATTCTTAAGTCAATCTGCAGACTTGTAGCTCGGAAGATGAAGGTGCCTATCGAAGACACGATGGAATTCTATTTGCATCGTGGCTGCAAATCTCGTTTACATGTCCCGTTTCGAAGTTTGTCTTATTGTTTTATTGTTTGACGGCTGTCTTAGTAGACTGCTTACGTATTCCGCGTGGACTTTTATAGAGAGTAGGTTTTCTTCAGACACTTTCGTTCGTAGCCATTACTTAAACAAACCCCGCAAAACGTCAGTACATCAGCATTTGAATCGTCTTATTAGATCCGTGGCAGGTTGAGAATGCATCGTAAAAATCGTAGACGTCTTTATGGTCGTCATATTGATCCATTAAGGTGAATGAATATGCGATGTGATGCTTAGGAAGCGTGAGGGTCTTCTAAATTTATTTCCGGTTCACTTGAACTAAGCTCGTGGGCATGTGGAAGTTAGATAAGTTGCAAAACCTGATGATTGCGATAGATACTGACGAAGAATAATTTCAAACATCAAATTAGAAATTAATGTATTATACTCAAATCCGGTGTCAAGTATTATCTTTTACGGTTTCAGTATCTAAAATGATATAAATCGCCTGAAAAGGAGTATGCAGATATGAACATATACATATTTATATGTGCATATTTTATATTTTTGTGCGTAAGCTATAACGCCGTAAGCCCAGTTTTCAGAAATCAGTAAACATTAAAAACAGCCGATTGTTCTCAAAGTTCTTATACTTGATATCGAAAACTAATCTGAGTTCTAAAAGTAAGAAATAATCGTTGATTTAAGTCGCGATTGGCATATCATAATACCTGATTACGTAATATTTATAGAGCACATGTAGTAATAAAATACATATGTAATTACATGCATGCATATGTGCTAATAACATTCCCCAAGAGAGTCTGTTATATCAAAGGAGAGGTTAACCTGATTGTCGTTGATATGTCCGGGATGGTAACGTAAAATTTCCATGCCTCGAAAGGAAAGAACAAAAGCTCTTGAAAGAATGTCTGCAAACGTTTAAGTATTTAATACTTCTGATAAAATATATATTTCTAATCAACGAAATATATCTTATCATAAATGTGTAGCTAATATAATTTTAGTTGTTGGAAAACTTGCAGTTGTGTCAACATTTATCAAGTACAAATAGATAAGCATGTGCTGAAGATGAGTAGATGCAATACTTTTCTATATTTAAGCATCACAAAAGTTTCTCCAAGTTTGATAAGCACCTCTATTTAAGTTTTATTCCAAAATCAGTTCTTTAGTAGCTCTGAAGCAAAAGTTTTATTATTTCACAGCATTGCATATGTTCACAAGTTGGAAAAAATAGCGAGATTCACCACACATCAACACAAATACTTTCTATTCACGCACTCAGAAAAATTTCATCACTGAACATTTTTTTAGAATCACTTTAAATCAAAAGTTGAAACACTTGTAAATCAAAAGGGAATCTTATTTGAATTCCACTTTATTATAAACATTTTATTTTCAAATCAAAATGTTTCATCATGGAATGAAAAATAAAACATTAAAACAAGCAAGACTCACTTTGATACAACGTTGACTCACTTTGATACAGCGTTATTGAAATGAAGTGAGATTATTTGAATTAAAAAGAAACGTATATGGCGCCAAATCATATTTGAACATTTAACATTTAACATTTAACTCTTTTCAGTTAAAACTCAGATTTATTATATTACATTCAGATCAAATATCACTAAAAAAACCAAACAATTCTTACTCGTTTTATCTCAAACTAGATTTGCGTTTTTTCCTCTTTTGTTTTATAATCAAACTGTTTGAGAAATTCAATCGTTTTGTTCTTATTGGTGACGTAAACCCAACCAACCCATTCTTAAAAGGTCTAAGCGGTTGCCACTACTTAATACATCCATACAAATATTGTTTATACATATTATTTATACATACATATATTGAAACTATCATGCGGCTAATCTAAGCTCATTCAAGTGCATTCGATACTTATTGACTATAAAATAACGAGATAACGCCAAATCATTGACGGAATCGTATTGCAAAATGGAAACTTACAGAGTAGTGTCGCAGATACGTGTTTGAAAATTGTCATGCGTATGTATTTGCTGCCATTCAATTGGCCAGATGCTTCGTAACCGTCATTATGTACAATGAAGGACAATCTGCGAAAAAAATTCTAGTGAAGGTTTCTCAACGGAATGGCCTTTATTTTGGCATCAGGACAACTATGTCGAAAATCCATTACGAAATCGTGTGTGCGAAAATAGTTATTCAAGGTCAAAAATTAAGAAAATCCATTTTCTGAGATATCTCGTCAATTATTACTCTTTGCACCATAAAAAATTATGTTTTTTCCGCATTTTTCCAAACCCCAAATATTTTAAACTACCAAAATTTGCACATTAAACTCGTCAACGCTACAACCGGGGTCCGGTCATGGCCTCCTTTAACCAATTTGCCCATCGGTCCTGAAAATTTGCCCACTCCTAAGCGACCTAGTCAACGCCATCCCTCTAGCGCAAACAAGGCTTCCAACGCAGTCGCCTGCGGTAAACATGTTTGTCTTCGCTCAATCACCGCCCCATCCACCGGAGTCTATCGAGCTTTATCTTTGCAATTATATCTGCTTAGGTAGATAGCATACTACTCATGGTTGTAGCTAGGGATTCCAATCCCGAACCATATTTTCAATCCCGGGATTACGGGATTAAAAAATCTCAATCCCGGGATCCCGGGATCCCGGGATTTGAAATTCATACTACAACACAACAAAATAAGTCAAGTTTCTAGTAAACATATTATATTATTTGCCATCATTTCAAAACTACAACAATAAGTAAGCTCAAAACTGTATAAAAAATTGCATTATTACTTTTTTATATTATTGATGCAAATAAAAACAATAATTTTAATTATCCAAACGTTGACAGTATGAAGACAGATATTAAAAATTACATCTATTACAAATTACAACAAAAAATCACGACCAAAAACCACAACAACAAAACACAACTCTTAGAATTGAGATACATAATAAAGTAACATATAAAAAATTCGACCAAAGTTCATTGGGTTTTTCGGAAGTAACATTGAAGCAATAGCAAAGAATCTAAGGTATCGTCTCCAAGCCTGCTTCTAAATTTATTCCCGATGTTGGACACCGCGGAAACGGTCGAGAAATATTGGTACGCCTGCTCCAAACTATGCAAGCTATGCAAACTATGCACTTTCGAAAAGATTCATTTCTTTTGCAATGGTTTTAATTAGATTAGTTTCTTGCGGCATTTCATGATTGATTATTTTCATACTTTTGCAGCTCTTCTTGCAGCGTTAATTGACGACTATCTTGTTCTGATCAATATGGGTATCTACTGGGTTCTCTTCATTTCTTTGGCTATCAAGCATAGGGTTCAGCATCTAGATCATTGAAGTATGTTTTTTTAATATTTGCGTTGCTTAGTTTCAAAAATAGAGATTTTATTTCACTTGGTAAATTTTTGCTGGTACAATGTGGATTCTGGAGATAGCTTAGCATACCAGATAGCTCGGTACACTGACGCTCTTTTATTCGGTCCAATATTGCAATTTTCATAGCATTCAGAAGAATAGACCGTTTTTCTCCTAACAGCCTAAATACAAATCTTGATGAAGTATTAGCAGCGCATAAATTTGCAAGTCTGCGACTAAAGGCCGTCACAGCCAATTTTACAGGGAGTAAAACTTCAATAATTTTCTGAATCGAATCAAACTCTGTTGCTTCTAATTGCTCTGAATATTGCAGGCCTATTAATGTATACTATTTTTCAAAATGGGAAACTATTCGAGCATTGTCAAGAGACTATTTCATCTTGTTTTACAGTCCATTTAAAGGAGACAGTTAAATGCCTTGCTCAGATCCGACATAGTTTTAAAGATCGTTATTATTTTTCGTTGGAGCTTTTTTAAAATATAAAACTACCTAACAAACTTTCTTTATGCATGCGCTGATGTCCTTCGTCTGATCTAGCGTGTCTTGCAGGCGACCGGTTTCAACGTAGTTAGCTGATTCAGGACCATCCAAATCTTCGTGGTCGTCGTTCAGACTATCGGGAAATCACTTTAATCTGGAATGGACCTCATATTATAGCGAACATCGCAAACTGCCAAGTGGATGCTATGCGCCAAACAAATATGTTGCTCTGTACCAACTAGTCTGCCTACTTTTCGCATTTCGTTTGACCCATCACTTACGATGGTAACAATGTCTTTTCCTAGAGAAACATTAAACCCATATCTAAGTAGTTTCCAGCTGTCATTGATATTCTTACTCCCACCAAGCTCCAGTAAGAATTTACTAAGTAGATGTTTATATTTATATAGCGCCTATTTGCAGTCAAGGTCCATTCATCAAACATCAAACTGAACCGTTCACCTGAGATACTAGCCTGTTATATCTTATTTTTTATTTTCTTTATCCTGCTTGCATAGCCAACAACCTTTTTTTGATTGTTGTTAAGGATTTTGGTAAATCTGTGTATGCATTCGCTAGTATTAATTTCCTCAAATCATTCGATGTAACGAATGCACTAAATGCGAAACAGTCCATACTTATTTATTAACAAACCTTTGTATTCTCTTGTTAACTGTTACATCGGTTTATTTTGCTCTATTCTTTACGCATTTTGATGTGAGCTAATTGTTTTCTCATAAATATGGATTCTATTTGCACTTTTCGAGTTTTGCTGTAACTTGATTGCCGATAATGCTTGACTCCCGGCCCCGAAATCCCATGCAATTTCTGATCCCGAAAATCCCGGGATTAGAACTCATCAATCCCGGGATTTTCGGGACCAGAAATTGACCGGGATCCCGGGATCCCGGGATCCGGGATCCCGGGATTGGATTCGCTAGTTGTAGCGTCTTCAGAATCGCCCTTCTTCACATATGGGCCAACGATTCTCCGCAAGACTTTTCTCTGGAGCGCGGCTAAGAGGTCAGAGTGCCTTTTGCTGAGCACCCAAGTCTCGGATCCATACATGAGAACTGGCAGGAACATTACCTTATTCAGCAGGAGCTTTGATGTTCGGGTGAGATTTCGGGATTTGAAGAGCCTTAGACTGTAGTAGGCTTTGATGGATTTGAGCAGCCGTCCGCGTATTTCTTCCTCCATGTTGTCATCAGCTGACCTGACAATTGACCCAAGGTAGATGAACGATGACACTACTTCGAATTCACGCTCAACTACTCTGAAGGTTTGACCAACTCTAGATGTTCTTCCTGCAGATGCTGCCACCATGAACTTTGTCTTTTCTTCATTTATGTCCAGGCTCAGTTTTTGTGTCGCTCCCTCCCCCCAATCAATTATGTTTGTATCATCTGCTTAAGGCAGTATCTGGCTGGACGTGGACCTTGTTCTCTAGCTCTTTCAATTTCACAGATTAGATTTTTCCCAGGCTGCTTTCTTCTGTCTGTGAACTCTCTTCTCTGTTCTTCTTAGCTCTCTATATTCCTCCTCACGTGCCCGCGGTCTAAGAGATTGGTGCATTGCCCGGTATCCAACATTCTTACGTTCAGTCACTAGTTTGCATTCATTATCAAACCAATCTTTGTAACTACTGACTAAGATGGTGTCAGCAGTACTCATGACAGTATTCTTAAGGCGAGTCCTAACGCAAGACCAATTTCTGATTACGGCCGTACAAACATTTTGAATTTATCGAAGGAATTCAGTGTCTTCGGAATCTACTTGGCGACCAAACACTTTTTTCAACTTTTAATAACTCTACACAGATTTTGAAATTAAAATATATTTTTTTTTTGTTCAAAATTGTAATAAATATTGCATTTGATTTTTCTAGAAGATAGTTTCTTCTTTGCAAGAAATTGTAACGGTAGTCGAATAAAAAGTAGCCAGTAGCATTTCTAAAATCGCATTTTTTATTGTTTTATTTGCGATTGATTGATATAAGTAAAAACAAACATTCCAAAATAGCAGCTCCATAAAGCATAGATAACTGAAAAATTAATTCATGCTGCAACAATTTATTTGCGACAGATAGTTGAGAGCGTCTGGTTACCAAGGGAAACTAAATTGTAATCAGAAAGTGATGTTTTTTTTCTTACGAACCCAATGCGGGATTTGAAAGTTCCATTGTTCCACTTTTTCTGACCAGGAGTATCTCTAGAAATTTGATGTACTCAATGATTCGGCTTCGATAGAGTTTATCCCTTATTTTTAAGTTCCAAAGGTGGTCCTTTGTAGTGGCGATATATTTTCTTAAATACATTAAACTTTCTCTTTTTTTTTATAAATACTGATGGTGTGCTAGAAGACTTTTCTAAACATAAAATATTGCTAAATACTCAGAAATCTTGCATTCATTTAATGTATCAACATGTACATATTCATTTAACGAAAGAGCATTTTCATAACAAATGTTTCATAACCAAATGTTTAAGCACGCTTATGCGATTGTTTACCTCAGATACCTGTGCTAAACAACAAGGCAGCGTGGAAAAGAATCCGATGTAGGATCTGCTACTTAAAATGGCTTTCGAAATGCAGCAACAAGCCATGAAACTCGATCAGAAATTAGACCAACAAGCTGTGGGCATGGAAGAAGTTAACTGCAGAAGTGAAAATAGGCTGTAGAAGTAAAGTTTCGTAAAATTTGAGGCAGAGATCATTATGCTGGAAGTAGATCTGAAGCGGGCTAAAACTGTGGAGGCTTAAACAACTGGCGAAAAAGAGGTGAAAGCGCTAATTTCTGATGGGCAGACTTCCTGTGCATACGCAAGAAGCAGATTGAAGCTGTGGCGGAGGAAAATTATTAGAATGATCGGTCGTGTGCTATTGCATTAATGATTTCACAAAAGGAGCTGCAACGAAAGTTCTTCAGACCACAAATAAGTTGAAAATTACATAGTTACGTTGGTCTAGAAATGCGATACAGTGATGGTCACTTGAAGAGGTTCATCGCTCACAGCCAAAAACCCGAGCCAGAAACCAGGAGAAACGTTACAATAGCTGGCTCCGGATATTGAGCGTTTTACACTCTTTCCTATTCTATATCACATCCAGAGCTTCGAAGTGACATGGCAAATGATGCTTTCATCCTTGAAGTGGTTGCATGATTAAGAACTTCAACAGGCTCTTCGTCTAGTTAAAAAAGCGGACACTAAAGGACGCTTTGTCCAATGCTTTTATTTACGAATTGGTAAAACATGCATCCCAACGAAACGTGAGAGTCCGTGAGGTGCTTGAAAAATGACAGTCCCGAAGAACAGAAATAACCAAAGAACCGACAATGAGTGGAGCTTTTGAATGCTGGAATTATGGAAAAAACGGGTATTGTGATTGTTGGAAGAAGTATACGCCGAAGTTCTGCCAGGAACGCGTATACCGAAAACATCACCAGCTGGTGGAGCTCGTGCAAGTTGAAACTGTGGAGAGGAAGAACATTTGAGTCGTGATTGCTAAAAGAACGATTAGGTCAAGTCAGTGGAAACTAACTCGAAGAGCAGAAGCTGATCCGCAACGCAGATGCCCCTAAAACTATTACCGTTGCCAAGCTGTTTTTTTGGCAAAATAATTTAACTTGACCAAGGACACCCGGCAAAAAAGGTGCTAATTTGACTTTGAGAGCAGTCCCGGAGATTTAGCAACGGGAGACGATATGTGCTTCGGGCGGCTACTGGTTAATCATCACCAGTTCATGGCAAGATAGAGACAGCTCGGACATAGGGTATTTGAGCAACGATTCCTGGTAGCGGATACAACTGATAGATGCATACTTGGAGTAGACCTTCATGCTTTAAGCTTACATTTTGGAGAACGAAAAATCAAGTGGAGGCAAATGGTACTACTGTCAACCAGAATCCAAAAATTATCACGGAATGAGACGAAAAGGAGACTACAGGCAGCTAAACATAAAGAAGTGATAATTTTAATCGAGCAAGGCGAAATACAGTCATCGCCCTGGAATGAAAAACTTGCTAAAAACCATGTTAGATGGAGGTCCTTGGAAAAAGCAAACTAGATCAAAATCTATGATATCACCAGAAGACCCTAAGATACCAACGGTTAACGTTTTGAAGCTTATTCAGAAAACAGTGAGGAACGCCATGAAAACGCAGTATGATTTCGGAGCGTTTTCGACTGAAATAAAAAAAAACGATTTGGTGCGGCTCTATAATCCATGTCGGTTGAAAGGTGTTAGTCTGAACCTACAGTGGAAATAAGAAAGATGATAGTTGACCAGAATAACCTAGAATCTCGATAATCGATTGTAAATAGTCCTTCGCAGAAGCAAGAGAAGCTGTTTGAACAAGCGTGTCAAATTGTGAAATAGTGAAATTAGCTTAACTGTTTTATGTGGCTTGTGAAAGTTTTTATGCACGACAACGGTTCAACAAGTGGTTGTTTAGTTTCAACTAAGCAGACTGCATTTCAGAATACTGGGAATCACGAGCTCACTACAATATACATACGAGGGTGATCTGGAAAGTTTCTGACCTAACAAAGATACAAAACATTTTTTCTTTCTATTTATATTTATTTTTCTAAATAGTCTCCTTGCAAGTCTACACAATTCTCCCAGTTCAAATAGTATTCGGCGTCTTTCTCTGTAAAATAATTGTTCACAAATGTGCAATTTTTAGATTAAAGAACAATGAGAAGTCGCTTGAAGCTAGCTTGGTGAGTGAGGTGGTTGGTCAAGCAGTTCAAGCCGTAGTTCGTGGATTTTTGCCATGGCAAGCGCTGAGGTGTAGGACGGTGCGCTGTCTTGGTGAAACATAATTTTTTTCTGCAAATGTGATCGTTTTTCCACACTTTCTGCCTTCAGTTTGCCAATGGTTTGGTAATGTTTTTTTTCTGCTTGAAGATAATCGGTTGACTATACCGAAAAACAGTCAGAACATATAGATTTTCCTTCAAAATAGTTTTTCCTTTTTTGGAACAGATTTTTTGGCTGCATTTTTGTTTCGGTCATATAATGGTGTATCTAAGTTTCATCTAAAGTAACTAACTGGCATCAAAACTGTGATTCTTTGAGCCTAAATAGCGTCAACAGAGCGTTGGAAATGTTCATTCGAACACGTTTTTGGTCTAACGTGAGCAATCGCGGCACCCAACCCGCAGACAGGTTTCTCGTGCCTTAACCTTGATTTAATAAGTGACAAACACATTTTTTGGATACAAAGCTTCACGATGGTAAATGCTGGTCCAGAGTCCCCATATACGAGGGTTGATCAATAAATAATGCTAATCGGTTATATCCAGTTCGTATAAAATTCCAAAAAATTGTTTTTTTACTACCACATATACTCACTTAGTCAGCATAAAAAACATATAAATAGGACACGATTCCAGGGAGGTACATTCATTTGAATACAAACAGTCGAAGAGAGAACATCCAAATGGAGAAAAACGAAATTAGAGCTGTCATTAAGTACCTGTTTGAAAAAAAATGTCTAACAGAGACATACACGGCGACATGGTGGAAATACTAGGGGACTCTGCTCCTCCATATTGCACGCTGAGCCAAAGAGTTTAAGCTGGGAAGAACATCCAATGAAGGCAAACACCGCGAAGGACGTCCAACCACGTTTCTTACTGAAGACAATGTGAAAAAAGTCTAGCGCATCAGAACCGCTAGAAAATTAATTTTCGAAGAAATTGTGACAAAAAATGTGGAAAGACGTAATACACTTTTTTGTAGAATCATATCAACCATTTCTTATCCAAAGCAACAAAACTCAACTATAACACAAATGATGAAAATGTTCAGTGCTGGCAACACTTTCCGAACGAAGCAGCAATAAGTTTACCATAACAAGCTCATACTCAAATCAACTTATCCTTTGAATTTCGTTCTCATCGCAAGATTTCATCGAAAGTTTCAGCGGTTAAACGTTGTTTGAAGCTGCCATCCGAAAAATTTTCAAAACTCGACAAAATTAAAAATTGATTCCTTATTTTTATTGCAAATGCTTTGCATATGAGAACGTTATTTGAAGCATCTGTAGGTCCAATATTTACGAAAATGGCTAATGCTGGTTAGCCTGTGTCAGCAGCAAAGCAAAATACATACCAAATTTGCTTCACGTTAAGTTAAACCCAACCAGTAAATTTCGTTTCGATTGAATCACTGTGCTGAAAGTTATACGGGTGAAAAGAATTTTAGGGCTACCACCCTCAAAACTTTTCAAATTTTTAAAGCGTTAATATTTGTTGTTAATTTTCATTGCAGGATCATTCCCATTTGCAAATCTAATGACATAATCGCTCAGTAAAGAAATTCCACAAAATTACAAAAATGGTCATAGCTGACAGCCCTTTCATGATTTTTGTACGAAATTACTACGACATTTAGCTCACAATAAAGTTTATTTACTGCATGAACTTCGTTTTGATTTCTGCACTGGACCGGAAGTTATAGGGAAAAAAGCTTGATTTTGCTGAGCAAATTTGCAAGATTTATGAGACAAAAATCACCATAGCTGGCAACTCTTTTCTAATTCTACTCAAATGTTATCTGAAATAAGATCCAAGTACTGAGTGAATTTTGTTAAAATCTGATGGCTGAATCGGAAGTTATAAACCGGTTTTTTTCTCAGTGATTTTTCAAGATGGTATCACTGCCGCAGGGTTGCCCGCATTTCAAAATCACTTCTATCAGACCTGGTCCTAGCTAATGCAAACACGTCCTGTAAATTTCATTACGGTCGGATAATCCGGTCGTCAGTTCTCGTGAACAGAACTTTCGAGTGCTGAAAATAGAGGTAATTTGGTGATGGGTTGCCGTTCTTTTGCAAATCGGAATTTTAAAAATTTCAATTTGACATGATGGACAAGGTCAAAATTTATCAACGATTTGAATTTTTTGTCAAAAATCAAAAATTTTTGAGGAGGGTCAATGATTTGAAGAATTTTTTTCAGGAGCCTGCCGTAGCTAAAGGGCTACCCGCACTATCTTGAAAATCCATGTGTGTTAAATCTTAGTCAACATCAATACGCTCTGCAATTT
This sequence comes from Nemotelus pantherinus, assembly GCA_963978885.1. Lineage (NCBI taxonomy): Eukaryota > Metazoa > Arthropoda > Insecta > Diptera > Stratiomyidae > Nemotelus > Nemotelus pantherinus. The sequence goes on from OZ022264.1 coordinate 46,375,024, forward strand.
TCACGATGATCAAATGTTTTTGTCAGAAGTAATGACAAATCAAAATTTGAAAAAAAAACCTTGCTTACTTTTAGACACGCTGCACCCACACACGGCTCAAAACTTCCAATTTATTAACATAGGCAAGCTTTAAACATAATAAGTTTTCATTCCCAAACATTTGTTTTAACAAAACTTTACACTGCTTGGAAATATAGGAGTACCTCAAAATTCACTAAAACACTCGCCGCCGCCAAAAGGTTTAGGATATCTAAATTCTAGCGAATTATGGACCTACCTATAATATATGTACATCTACGTTCTCCGAAAGTTTCAGCTCAATCGGATCGGCTACTCTAGAGATTATCCTTTTCAATCATTTTGCTGATTATATATATATATATATATATATATATATATATATATATATATATATATATATATATATATATATATATATATATATATACATCAAGAAATATGAATTTTCGGCGAAACGAGTTTAATACTAATTTTCTTCGAAAATTAGTAAAAAATCAAAGATTTCATGTTGGTAGATCGAAGAGTGACCATCAGGCAAGTAGCTGAGGTTACAGGGATCTCGAATGGCAGTGTTCAAAGAATCGTTGCCCAGGAATGACATACGAAGAAGGTATCTGTGCGTTGGGGCCGAGAATGTTAACCAACTAGCAAAAGAAGAAACGAGTCAGCATTTCGAGAGTGAATCCCGAAAAGTTCCAGGCAGATCAGGAGAATTTTTGTCACGTTTAGTAATCATGGATGAGATTTGAATTTATGATTTTGATCCAGAAACCCAACAGCGATCGATGACGTGGAAGCAACCCTCTTCACCAACTCTTCACCAAGTGTCGAGCTCGGCGGGGAAGGTTAGGTATGGTTTTTTGGTACGCTGAAGGAATTATCATAGTGGAATATTTGAAAAAAGGAGCCACTACATTAGGCTCTTTCTACGCGGACCAAATAAGAAGATTGTGGGATGCTATTGAGGAAAAAAAAATGCGGCAAACTGCGAGCCGGAGTGCTGTTTCATCAGGACAACGCACCGGTTCACCAGACTGCAGTTTCGAAGGCTGCAATTTAAAAAAACAGGATTCGAAATTTTACATCTATCCTCGGAAAACTTTTTTCACATCATCCAGTGGCTTTTACATCTTTCCTCGGATCAAAGAACACCTTCGAGATAAGAAATTTGAAGATGATAGCAAAGTGATGGCCGCTATGGAGCATTTTGAGGAGTCAAGATAAATAATTTTTTTTGAAGGGTATCCTGGGTTTGGAAAAAATATGGACTAAATGTATTAACTTGTTAGCAGACTGTGTTGAAAAATAAATATATATTTTAAGTTTAATCCCCTTGGTTTATATTCACTATCATTTTTTCTTTATCAACCCTCATACAGCGTCCTGCTCATCTTTGCTTTACGTAGGCGTAAAAAAAAGAAATATTTAATGGTAGCACAATCCTTATTTTTTTAAATTTTCACAAATTCACTCACATCGACTTACTCAAACGATTGTGAATTCTAAAGGATGATAGTGAAGGCGATCACTATCATCCTTTAGAATTGTTTACTTTAAACACCATTCCTGCTACGTTATCAAAATTCACCGGAAACCGGAAAGTTTAATCACGAACCATACAAAAATACACTGAGTCGCGATCAGTATCAGGCTCTTCAAGTGATCCCAATAAGCACACTCTTACTAGATTGAGCCATGTGGCTTATAGGAAAAAACTTTTTAGAACAGCTTGAAGTTCATTCGATTTAATTTATTTACTATGCTATAATTAAAAGATAAAATATTGACTTTTAATTCAAGATTTTAATGAAATTTTATAGAAATTAAATTCCTACAAACTAATATCCCAGAGTCGAAACAGTATGAAAGGTTGATTGGAATTTGTTTTCGCTAGTAATTTTGTTGTAAATTTTTCCCATAAGTGGCGTCAAAAAATCACCAAAAACAAAAAAAAACTCTAGCGCACCTGAACCGCTAGAAACACTAATGTTCGAAGAACAGTAGAAGAATCTTGCAGGTTTTGAGTGCATATTCCACCACATGAGCTGCTTATAACGGCCAAACTGTTTCAAATGCCACGTTTGACTTTGGTGTCAAGAATGCATTATAATTCCTATGGTAGAAGGTTTCAGATATTACCACTGGCATGAATTTCAACGTTTATGAGAGCAAAACACGGGTTAATTATATTCGTTATCAGTTGCTTATTTCACAAAATTTTGAAAGCAGCATCTCATATAACATCAATAAAGAAAATGTTCAATGCCTGCAGCACTGTAACTGAAGTTGGTGTTTGAGGCTGCGATCCGAAAAATTTGCAGAGCTTTGGGAATTGAAACATCTGTTATTTATTTTCATTGTAAATGTTTCCGGTATGGATACTAACTGTAAGCATTTATTGACACAAAAGTAGCACAACCGACTCGTGCTGGCAACCTTTCGCCAGTATCAAAGCCAAGAATATATCACATCTGCTTCACGTTGTTTTATTACATTCGAAGTTATAGGAGTATAAAAAAATTTAGGGTTACCTGCAGCGAGTTTTTTCAAATAATCGAAAACTTAATATTTGCTGTTTATTGTCACTACAA